>JAMRYI010001049.1:0-48904 GCA_029231635.1 Ditylenchus weischeri | reverse complement strand
TCAGACGTTTGACATTCTTCCGATTGATTCACGTTTGTTGGGCTTCCGTAAAATCTGATTCATGGTACAGTCAACCTCAATATAACGGCTCCCGCAGTGGGACCGGCCGAGGAGGACGTTATACCGAGGGTCCGTTATATCGAGGCTTGACTGTAATTACAAGTTGAAGGTAGTTGTTGAAAAATTGAATCGGGACGGGACGAGACGGAATTTAAATAATTTTTTTTTCGGGACGGGGACACCGACAGGACAGGTGCCAAAAATTCCGGGCGGACTCCGACGGGACGATTCTCTAAAATTAACGGGACGTAATTGTCCCGTCTCGTCATCATCTCTAATATTAACTGCAAAAAATGAAGAACAAACGAAGTAAAAAGACTTTAAGAGCATTAAATAGCAGATATATAGATAGCAGATATATTACAGCGGCATGCTCACCTGTTTTGATTTGTCCTCGCCAATTCAAAAACAATTTTCAATCGTTTGGATCTTTTATGTTCGATTCCAACTTTTCTGTTGAAAATAATAAATTTCATTTTCAAAAAAAGTGTCCGAGTTTTCTATTGTTCAGGATTATCCGCCCTTGCTTACGAATTTCAGATCTGTTGAGGCGTTTTTACGTGGTTTGAGAAAATATGTAATTATTTAGCGTTTTTCGAAATGTGTTGAGGTGCTTTAGGGCGTTTAAAGATAAATGAAATTTTGCGATCTATCTATTTAGAATTGTGTATAGAATAATGTTGAGAGTTGATTATTGTTATTTCTGTTGAAAATGAATTGTTTCGCGTATTTATATACCGTATTCTCTCTATTAGTTCCACACTCTCTATTAAACCCACACCCCCAACTTTGAGAACCTGTATCTCATCTCAGAGAAAAAATTCAACAAAGCTGTTTATTACTGTCTTAACTCCCACAAGCTCTACCGATTCTGTTTTGATTTTGATTTTCACCCAAAATCTCGAGATCGACCCCAAATTTTTCCGATTTTCGGACGATTGAAAAATAATCCCACATGTGGAACTAATAGAGAGAATACGGTAACTACTTAAATATGGACACAGATAACCGAAAAGAACCAAAAACACAGACTGTGTCGAGTCCGGCTAACCCGGCACCACTGGACCGGCAAAGTGCCGGGTTAGCGGGGTGCTGGGTTATGGTGGTATTATTTTATCGGGCCTTAATCGACCCTCTATATAATCACTCTTAATTCAACTATTTTAAGAGGGGTAAAGTTTGTTGATTTTCTTTGCCAGCCAACCAAATTTTTAAAAAAGTGCCGGGTTATTGGGGGTGCCGTGGGAAGGGTGGTTGTTGTATACTACGATTTAGCCAAACATAGTTTACAAGGTGTTGTAACGTAAAAAGTGGGAGGCCAACCCACTAGGCTACACGTGTAGAACTTATAGTAATAGTCGTAATTTAACCATATGTAACACAGAACCTGATGCCTTTCAAGGCGCCTGCGTTATGAAAGTTTACAAAATTCCATCCAAAAATAACGGACACAGCGATAAATGACAACTGAGAGCTTGCTTCCCTTTTTTCCCTTCCCTCCCCGACTTGTCTTGAAACGACAAAAATTTAAATTTCAAATTTGTGGCATTTCGTCAACAACATAAGACCATACGTCATTTTTAGATCCGACACCAAACTTCAAAGTAGGAGATCCCCTATATAAAATGCATCATTTTCGACGTTCTTTTTTTTAACGAAAGCTGACATCGAGACGGATCTAAAAAAACCTGCAACAAAATATTTCGACCGCGTTTTTACCCTGTTATACCCCTTCAAAGTCAAAAAAGTCCGAAATTTGGGGAAAAACTCGAAAATTTCTTTGTCAACCCCCAATTCTGACACCGGATTCGTGTTCAGGCACACAAATTTACCTTAGAAAGTGTTCTCAGGAAAAAGATTTGGACCACTCCCAGTGGCTGTAAAAAGGTGTGACCCATGGACCCCCGACCCAAAAACTATTGGGTTGGTCAAAAATTATCCGAAATATTTTATTAAGACTTATATCAATCAATCTTTATCAATGTTGCAATTATATCTATTCTCTTTTCATACCATTTTGTAGCTCTGCATCTCCTCTTTCAAATGGCATATTAATCTTAGCTTGATTATTTTGATAAGCTGTCCATTTGGCTCCAAACACTTGTCAGGTCATTTTGAAAATTGACGAGCGTTTTCAGCACTTTAACTGGTCAAAATTTTAATTCTGGATTTACGATTTTAGCAACATCTACATAACTAAGTTGTAGCGCAGCTCAAGAGCTACAAAATCCACTTTACAGAATAATTTTTGGAAATCTGAGTGTTGAGATATGGCTTTTTGGAAAAAATAGACTTTCTGAAAAAATGGCCAAAATCCAAGTTATTCCAATTTTTTCAGATTTCTTGCATAATAAAATATAAGTCTTAATAAAATATCCCGGATAATTTTTGACCAACCCAATATATAGAGACGTTCTTATCTTTGCATTTCGGTTTTCTTTCGTAAAAATTCTTGAACAGTCCACCACCCCAAAGACCGGGCTCAGGGGGCAGTTCACTGTGGTGACAGAGGACAGATAACAATCCAATCTCAGCCAAATAGAGCATATTTAGGGTTAACGGTTAACCGAGGCTGATGGATAACCGAAGTTTGCCTATATTTAAAAACGATGAGTGTTTTGCATTTATTTTATACATTTCATTTTGCTTGAACCGTTTTCAGAACATTTTCGCCTCCTGTCTGGTTTTAGAGGTTATCGCTATATGTTTCAGCTCTCAAAATGTCCGATGCTCAAGAAATTCTTGAAAATCGATTAGTCGGTTTTTTAATTAATTAATCCGCGCTCTCCAGAAAAATTCTGTTAAACTGCCGACCATAGACTTTAGCGAAAAAATTTCGTTCACACCCTGTGTCACGAAAGGATTTACGATGTGTAATCTTTCGCGTGTTACCTTGTCCGTGTGATATGTGGACAAGGTGTGGAATGTGTTATTATGTGTGGGACAACTTGATTTATCTTTGGGTTTATAAATCAACACACACAAATAAATAAATAAAGTGATACAGACAGTAAAAGATATTTTCACTGTGATATTGGAATAATGGGGAAAAGTTGTGTCGTTGTGTCGTTCCTCTTCTGGCGGGGCCTGCTTATATAGGTCCTGAAATAATATGTAAGAGGGGCGTTACTAAACATTGTTTTTCCCTAACATTTGGGTTTGCCATATGGGCAGTCTTATATTACAACAAAATGTGGCTAGTCCACAATATGGGAAGGGGTTATAATCCCTTTGTTGATCTGATGGACTTTGGGGTTGTTTTGCGCCCACAGTCCGGCACAAATAATGTTTATGCAAAACATGATTTTTGCTTTTGTTTATGCACAAAAGATGGTTAAAAAAGATCTTTATACAAGATCCAATTACTTTCTCGATATTTTTAGAGAGAGTAATTAATATATATATATATTTGAAATTCACGAAAGCTATTACAGCTTTCATGACACCCTGGGTTTGTTGTTATGCCCCTTTATTTCTCCTGGACAGTTAAAAAAATAAACTCATTTTAATTAACCACAATTAAAAAATACATAAGAAAGTGAGTGCATACAAATACTTTCCCAAAGGTGAAGGACGTTTTTCACGATTCATCGCTCTGGCCAAACTAGCTGAATCGACGACCAACGGCCTCAAAGATGATGAATTGCTGGTCTGATCTGGTGGTCTTGGAGAGCCAGGTTCTGAAGCTATATCCAGCGATATACTTGGCATTGAAACCTAGAGCCACATCTCGCACGGGAAGAAACGCCAAAGCTGGTAGACATCTTCACAAAGCTCTCGCATCTGTAGGCGGCATGAAGACGCTTCGACTAAATTTGGTATGAAAAACTCTTAAACACCTTCAGCATTTTTCCGGCAGCAAAGAGTACATACAAGGAAACGTAGTTTCACTTCTGAACAGATTGAAAGTGTATAGCTCAATTTTTTAGACTTTTTTAGAGTCTTCGGCTTCCAAACCAGGGTCTTCTCCATCTTCTGGCGCGTTATGACTGGTCTGTTGAAGGTCTGTCATTCTCACAAGAGTTCTGGTCAGACGTCGAAGCTGTAGCTGACCTTGATCGCCTATTTCAATTCCAAGCCTTTTTAGATCTTGATGCAAGATTATTGGCCATATCTAGTCCATAAAAAAGTTGTAGGTCACAATGGCGCAACAAGTCCATAAACAGCAGTCCTGAAAACTAGGCAGCCAATTCCAAATCATCTGAGGCACACTAGGAATGCTTCTAAATGCCTTGGTGCCATATGGACCTGGTTGGTGGGTTGGTTAGCCATAGCCTCTTTTACCCTTTTCTTGAATCCATATTGCTGAGCTACTTCTTCTACTTGTTGGGATGGCAGCACATCGTTTGCCGTGGTTAATGCGAAATTGTGGAAGACCCGCATAAGTGTGCTGTTAAACGGATCAACAGGAGGGTTTCCTTGGTAAATCGGCTGAACGGTTGCTGGATCTACTAGCTTGCTTTGTCCTTTGATCTGATCCACCATAAGCAGATTGCCTTCAATATTGATCGGACTGAAGTGGTGTAAGTGGCATGGCTTTCTTGCAGACATTCTTCCGGTAATGTGGCTTAGAGGGTCCACAAAGCCAGTGAAGTTGGGGTTCTTGAGGGTGACGTTGATGGCTGGATGTTTGTGGCATTTTCCGTGGGGTTAACGTTTTGGTATTGGAGAGCATGGCCATACTTCTAGGATCTTTGCCGTAGCCTATATAGTTTGCAGTCGTTCATTCTGAAACAGTGACCTGGCCAAGGTCACTGTTAAATTGAGCTTCGACTGTATATATATTGGTGATCCTAATCTACTTCACAAATTTGGTCATTAGTGGATGGAGTGCTCAGTCATGGTCAATTTGAGGTATGGACTGAATTAGCCATGAAAAAACATGCATACCAGAGTTTCTATATGTGGTAGGCCACAGTTGACAAAATTACCGTAATTCCTCTAATAGAAGACCCCTCTATTATAACACCCCCTCTAATATAACACCCCTGGAGGGAGGTTGAAAATATAAGACCCCCTCTAATATAACACCCCCCTTCTCTATAAAATCAAAAACATTAAGTAGATCAAAAAATTGTTTTAAAAAGAAAAGAAATTTGATTGTTTAGCGCTATCAAAATGGAACAAATTCTGGCTAGCTATGGCAGTGGTGAATCGAGCAACTAAACATGATAAGATGCGGGTGACTGTCATGTTAACTGCTCGTTCGGACGGAGTCAAAAGCAAACCTTATGTCCTTTTTCCAAGAACCCTGATCCAAGAATTGTCGAAAAATTCAGAAACAAGCTGGAGCTCTCGTGGGCGGGAAAGATATGGATGGATGATGCCCTAACAAGTGACTACCTTGACAAAACATTTGGTCGATCACTCTTTGGAAGACGTCTGCTTATTTGGGATTCGTTTCGATGTCATATCAGTGAAGCCACCAAGAAGAAGCTACGCCAAATCGCTCTGTACTCAGCCGTTGTTCCGGGGGGTTGTACAAAATTTATCCAGGTATGTGATTCATTTTCTTGGACTTATGCTGTCAACAATTTACAGGACCCCGACGTCGTATGGAATGGGCCTTTTAAAGCAAAAATGCAGGAACTTTACAACCGCTGGATGATGAACGATGCCGATAAAGAATTCACTGCAAATGGAAATCCGCGACCACCTTCTATGGATGTATACCTCGAATGGATCGTAACAGCTTGGGAATCTCTGTCTAAACAAATGATCTCCGAGTCATTCTTAGGTTAGTGTATTGCTTTGTCGTTTGCTTCTAAACTAGCTTATTTCTAGTTTGCGGAATATCCAATTCTCATTCTGGAGAAGAAGATGACTTTATTCACTGTTTCAAACAGCATGGTCCAGTTCCAGAAGGAAGACAAATGCTGGAAGAGGCGCGAGCTTGAATAGATGCTGTGGTGGTAAGAATGGAAGAAAACGATGAGGAAGAAGACGATGAAAATGGATACGTCAGCGATAGATCTTTGGAATTGGATTGTAACGATGAATTGAATGCACCGAATCCTGAATTTCACGCCTTCTGAGTTAAACGTGTCACATCCTGGTCTGTTATTTGTTGTTGTTGCTCATTACTGTTTCCACCTCCTGGTTGTTGTTATGATTTTGGTTGTTGTTCTGGTTGTTCTTTTCGCCTCCTAGTTTTTGTTTAATGGTTTGGGAATAAATCTTTGATTGGCTAATGTTTTTTGTTGTTTTTGTTTTAAAATTCGGAGCCTTCGGCGCGACATGTTTGAAATATACAAGACCCCCCTCTATTATAACACCCCCCTGGAGGGAGGTTGAAAAATATAACACCCGGGTCTTCTATTAGAGGAATTACGGTATGTTGAAATTACAATTTTTGGTGTAAAATTCTTTTGGCGCCTCTTTAAAAAAGCATTTTTTTTTAAATTTTCGTTCTTATTACTTTGGTCCCCCAAGGCAAACAGTCAAATTTTTGGTTAAAAAATTTTTCACCAAAAATTGCTTTCCGACAAAAAATTTGCGTTTTCTATTGTTTTTGCGGTCTAAAATTGCATTTGGCACACTTAAACCCGATTTGGGGCAGCCCCACGAAAGTGTAGGTTAGCCCAAGCGTGCATAAAATATTGATTTCGCCAGTGCACCACATCAAAGGGCCCTTTTACCCAAGAAGGTCTTTTTTCTCTTTTCTTTCTCTCTTTTCTTTTTTCACGCTTTTCATATTTTCGCAGTCAACCTCTGTTATTCTTACAAAATCAATAAATTTGCCAGCTGAAAATCATCTGCGTGACTTTTGTCTACATGTCCTTCAACTTTCAAAAAAAAGTTAAATTCGAAAAAGCTGTAGTACATTTGACTCTCGATATAAGGTCACCCCCTGAAATAAGAACAAACTAACTCTCGACACAACATACACCTGATTTCACGTACACCTAGAGTTGATCCCCAGGGTGTATGTACAGGGTGGCCCATCATAAACCAGCGTATTGGTTTTATTTTCGCAGTCAACCTCTTCCTGCCATAACTTTTTTTTTCTCTCTTAAGACGAGATATTTTTTTATTCGAAAGAGGAATGGACGGGAAAGCGAATGACATCAAAGTTGTTCATTTTTGTTGCTGTGATCATCGTCAAAACGTGTTTGATAAAAAAGTTGATTTTTCTTTGTTTTAGCCATGGTCTACTCTGCTCAAGAGAAAGCAAAGTGCGTCGAATGGTTCATCGAGGAGGGAAAAAGTGTGACAGCGTTCGGCATTCGGTATCGGAGAAAACATGCGAAGGTCCCACACCGAGAAGCTATCTGGCTATCTATTTTGTAGCTGTCCACATATTTTTCTCTCTAGATTTCCATCCTAGAGAGTATACGATTTCAGAGAATATTAGGATTTCTATAAAAGCGGGCCCCGTGTTCGATGAAAGTGATCAAAACGCTTGCAACATCTCAAAATGACCTTACAAGTGTTGGGAGCTGAATGTTGACTTATTCAAAATTATCAAGGCAAGTTTTATATATAATTCGATAGAAGAAGAGTTGTGCTACAAAGTTTTACATTTGAATTTTTCATATAAAACAAATTTTGTTACCGAAAATGAGCTAGAAAAGTCGGCAGTATATAAAGTCAAAAACACTATTTTCGCTTGGTCCCCCTTTTGGTTTGGTTGCTGGACTGTGTGTGGCCTCTGGATGGGTAAGGCCCAAACCACAGGGGGGACCAAGCAAAAATCTTGTTTTTGACTTTATATACCAAAAAATTGTCATCAAAAACTGAGTTGATCTGTGTTTACAGAATTTCAAAAAACGGCCTATAAAAAAAAGTTATGAATGTTTAAAAGTGTCAAAAAAATTTGAAACACCCTGTACTTCAAAAATTTCAGCTGCCAACCATAGCATAAACTGAATAACCAATAAATTTCTACTTTTGGGAAATTTATTCTACTTTCTATTGTAAGATAATCTTTAGTTGCTTCTTCATAAAAAAATATATATTGCCAGTTTTTATTGCTCAATAAATACCAATAGAAGAATTGAAGTCAAAAATAGGCCTCATTGACGTTGAGGTACCGTATAACCTCTATTAATATCCCCCCTCTAATTATGTCCCCCCCCCTCAATTTTCACAGCGGTAGCAGCGATAGAAAGGCAGTAGCTGTTATCTTTGCTTTTGAAGTGACTACATTAACTCTAGTGCTCTCATTCCAACAACAAACTCAAATTTCAAACAAATCATCGTCATTGACATTTTCCAAACTAAGAGCATCTTCTTCATCATCGTCATTTTGTCCGTCACGACCCAATTCTTTAGCTCTGATCTTACGAAGAACTTCTAGACCCCTTTCCGATTGGTCCTTCCGGCTTGAAGCATGCTATCTCGCAATCTTCTGATCCATCGATGGAAGTGGTAAGCGCACAAACTAAAAGATATCAAGGTAGATTTAAAGTTAAGGCATAGAAGTGTACCTTTAAAAGATTTGACAATGACTTCTTTGGAGAGTTCCTGCCAAGCACGATCAACCCAGTCCAAGACGACCTCCAGAGATTCAGCCTTAGGATTTCCTGCAGTCGTAAATTCTTGTCGATCACCATTGCTCATCCAGATATTATAATAGTGGCGAATCCTTTCCTTAAACGGCTTGTTCCAGCCGACGTCCGGAGCCTGTAAAGCATAGTACAAACATAGAGTCGATACCTGTGGAACGTGTTTACGCAGTTAACATGCCTGGTTAAATTTTGTGCAACCGTCGGGGATGAACGCAAACTCAATGCCCAAGTCTTTCCGCACCTCTAGGGTCTTCTCGCTCTTGTGACTGGCAAAGGCATCTCAGGCAAGTAATCGCTTTCCAGAAAATACACCTCCCGCTTTGATGACTTGCCGCAAATAGTCCTCTGTCGAAGAATTATTCATCCATGTTGAGCCGGCCCAATTGATGATAAGCTTGCTTTTGAACTGGTTGAGGATTGCTGGCACCGGACGCTTCCTATTCACGAGAACATAAGGTAGCAACTTTTTCCCGTCCGATCGAGCACTCAAGCATATCGTCACCCGCATTTTTTCATGGCCCGTAGTTACTACTGTTACCTACATTAATCTACTCATTTCATTCAGCCAGCTGTACGTCAAAAAGTGGGTAGAGTAAAAGTCGCCTGGCACCATCCAGCCTCATTCGCTTTGATCCACCGGCGTTGTTCCTAAATACGGCTTTTAAAATAAAAATTTACAGCCTGCTGAATACAGTTGTCTGATTTCCTTTTCTTGTTTTTTTTCCAATTCTCTCACTGAGGTCCTAGGTCTTGACATTAATTGGTCTTGACATCAATTATTGCTCCAAACTTTTTATTCTAAATTTTCGACGCCTTCGGCGCCGCCAAAGTTGAAAATTAATTCCCCTCCCTCTATTTATGTCTCCCCCTCTAATAATGTCCCCCTTAGAGAGGGGTCGAAAAATAATGTCCCCGGGGATATTAATAGGGGTTTTTCGGTATTTCATCATCATCTGAATATAAAATTTCGGTATTGTTGTCTATTTGCACCTCTTCATTTGGGTTATTTTTTTTAAAAAGTTTTGTTATTATAATTCTATTTTTCCAAATGTACGCTTCATAATTTTCAGGCAACTCAATTTTCTGTTCTTTTAAGCATTGTTTTAGAATTCTTCTGGTTACCTTTTTTGGAACTGTAATTTTTTTGTTTATATCAACCACTTGCTCATTCTTATTTCTTGTGGAGATTGTGATGTTCGCTGTTTCTAAAATTTAATATTTTTTAAATAATATGCTTTTTATGTGTTCAAGAATGGCTGCTTTCAATGTTGGATCTTAACTGAAGTAATTTTTAACCTTGTTTTGAGAGAATTGAAGAATTATGCCATAAGCATGGTCATGCATGAATGCTTTTTGTTCCCTTCTCAGAAAAAAATGTTCCATTTAAGATCCAACATTGGTATCTTATGCAGTATTTAATGCGCTACCGCATGATGTTTTTATTTTTTGAATATACAGGGTGGCCCACGTATTCAAAACGATTTGAAATGCCGAAGACTTTTTTCCCCAAAACTCCCAAAAAACAAAATACAGCTCATTCAATAGTTCTAACTGGTGGAAAGAAAGTTCGTAATGGGTTTCTGAGCCAATTTTTTTCAATGAAAATCTTTTTTTTTAAAGTTCCAAATATACAGGGTTGAAGCATTTTAGCTCCTCTTTCAAATGGTATATAACATAATACATCTGCTTTAATGTTTAATCGGTATAATGGGAATAAGAAATACAGGGCAGAAAAGTGCCCAATGGCACGAAGGTCGATGGCCCAGAGTACAGAAGAATGCTGGAAACTGAAGTGGTGCCCTGGGCAGAAGAGAATTTGGAAGGGGAGTGGTGCTTCCAGCAAGATGGGGCTCCCAGTCACAGGGCATATGAAACTCAAGAGTGGATTGCCAACAACTTCCCCGACTTCATCAAAGTGGACCCACATTGGAAAAAACCAACTGGTGAATGGGCGCCCAACTCCCCCGACTGGAATGTCATGGACTATTTTGCTTGGCCCTATCTCCAGTCAAAAGCTTGCACTGCCCCTCACAACTCAATCCCACAATTGAAAGAATCATTGGTCAGAGAATGGGATGCAATTCCCCAGAGTTATATTCAAAATGCAATCGATAGTTTCCCTAAACGGTTGCGTAAATGTATTGCTGCTAATGGTGGTCATTTTGTGGAATAGATATATATTATGTTATATACCATTTGAAAGAGGAGCTAAAATGCTTCAACCCTGTATATTTGGAACTTTAAAAAAAAAAGATTTTCATTGAAAAAAATTGGCTCAGAAACCCATTACGAACTTTCTTTCCACCAGTTATATCTGCGGTTTCGTTTGACACCAAAATAAATACTTTATCAAACTTCAGTGCTGAGATATGCTGATTTAAAAGGGGACGCAGGACTTCCATATATACATCGCCTAGGTCGCTGCTTCTAATCCCCTGCGTGCAACCCTATTTTTTTCGCGTAGAGGCGTTTGGCCCCTTTTTCCCATTTGGGAAAAAAAGGGGCCAAACGCCTTATTAAGGCGTTTGGCCCCTTTTTTCCCGAATTTCAAATTTCTCGCCTTGGTCCCCCCTGCTGATTTGTTCAACTTTTTTCGATTTATCAGATTTATGGCTTGAACATAGTTTTTAAACTTTTGAAAATCGAATGAGGGTTTTTTAGGGCTTTTGAAAAAAAATAGTTTAAAAGCTGGGGGAGCCCTTGGCCCGGACATGTCAACTCCCGGGCTTCCTTTTTTTAAGCAGCGCATAGCCGTTAGGCTTAGCCTTAGCCATTAGGTTTAGCCTGAAAGGCCTCCATCCCTTATAATAAGGCGTTTGGCCTTTGAATTTGAAAGCCCGAAATTTGAAAATCGGAAAAAAGGGGCCAAACGCCTTAATAAGGCGTTTGGCCCCTTTTTTCCCAAATGGGAAAAAGGGGCCAAAAGGCTACGCACCATTTTTTTAACCCAAATTTTCATATTTTATTTATAAGTTTGGTATCAAAATCAACAGAGTCGTTTGGCGTTTACAGAATTTCGAAAAACGGGTCGCAAAAAAAGTTATGGCTTCTCAAAAGTGGCCAAAATTCTTGAATCACCCTATACTTGGTTTTCTAACAAAACTATACCTAAAATTAAATTCTAGGCCTTGTTTTGTTAGAAATCAAGATGAAAAATCAGTAGAAAAGTTCAATTTAGGGCTGTACAATGGGTAATTACCCGGGCAATTACCCGGGTAATTACCCGTAATTACCCATGCAAATTACCCGCTATATGAAAATCGGGTAATTATAAAATACCAAATTAAAAAAATTTAAATGTGCGCCATGTTATTATTTTGTCTATAAGTAAAGTTTGTGTAAGAATGTTTCGTCCTTTCAGATCTCTTTGTGTTTGGAAACTCTTCTACCGTATTATCTCTAATAAGCGCCCCCTCTCTAATAAGCGCCCCCCTCTACTTTGAGGGTCTGTATCTCGGGGCAGAGCAAATTTTTTGCAAAGCTGTTTTTTGCATTTTCTTAACTCCCACGAGCTCTACCGATTCCACTTTTTAGATTTTAGTTGTGTCCCCAAAAATCTTGAGATCGACCCAAAATTTTCCCGATTTTCGGAGGGTTGAAAAATTAGCGCCCCGGGGCGCTAATTAGAGATAATACGGTATTTAGTTTCAAATAAATTTGTCTCAGGCAACTCAATGGTAAAATTGCTGTCCTGGTGTTGGAACTTCTTTGACAGAGGAGATGAAAAAGACTCGAAAGGAGGAAAAATCGTTGTTGGCTACTGCAAATTCTGCAATGCGCGCTACACCAACAATCATTGTCATTAAAAATTGTTGTATTTGAGGCCTGTTGTATTTAATTTTGGGGTATAATTTTTTACCACTTCTGGAAAACAAAAATTTTGCTTGGTAGCAGTGCTCGGAAGTCGTACTCGTGCTACGAGCATAGTTGCACGGGCGCCGGCGCCGGTGTGCGCCCCAAAATTTTCAGAAAAAAGGGGCGCCGGCGCTGGCGCCGATTTGAAAAAAAAACCGGTGCCGGCGCCGGCTATATTCGGGGCGCCGGGCGCCGAAAATTTTTTCCGTGCAGCTATGACTACGAGTACGAAGTACGAGAAAAAAAAAGGTCAGTACGAATACGAAATACGAGACCAAATAATAAGAGGTACGACTACGAGTACGAGAGCAAAAAAATTAAGGTACTAAGTACGAGTACCACCAAATTCAAAAATGCCGAGCACTGCTTGGTAGTCGTAATACAGTAGTCCAGTAGAGTACTGTGATGGCAGAGAAGTATTTCTGGTATTCTTTTACAATTACCCGTGTTTCGGATAATTCTGGGTAATTACCCGAATCTTAATTACCCGGATTATTATACAGCTCTAGTTCAATTATTAGGAAAAAATTTGAATTGGCGGGGACAAATTTTGAACAGGTGAGCATGTCTCTTTAAACTGCTTGTTCGAACCTGCAGGTTTGAGTTTGCCTGGCTGATGTGCTACCATTACCCTACGCCGCCACCTCGCCGCCACCCCCTAAGGTCCTACGTTCAAATCAGGACTCCCAAGGCAACCACATCAAAATTCAGACAAAAATCACAAAAATTCAGATTTCAGCTCCAAAATTCAGACAATGTACAAAGGTCAATTTCAAATCAACATTGTATTCAAATCTCTTCAAAAAACAATAACAAACGGTGAGTAAACAATTAAAGGTACTTTTCCCACGCTCTAATCCTCTTTAACAACAGATTGTTGTTCAAAAGGTAATTATACGTTTCAACACATGTGATATGAAACGTCCAGGCTCCTTCAGCGGCGGCAGTCTTGTCATCGATGGCTGTTGGCGCTGTTTGACTTGGCAGGAAAGTAGAGATTGATTGCGAAATACCGGCGGCCCTGGTTGCATCCACGTGTTTCTGCTGCTCCTGATGGACATCGATTGCTATTTTTCCAGTTGATGGAAGGCTAATGTGGCTGTCGCAGACTGAACAGTAGGCGTATTCCTCCCCTTTCTTGCTCTTCTTTGATATTCTCGTACTCTGATTTGAACAGTTGCTTTCTCTTAGGAGCCATCGATACTGAAACAAATAAGAAATATTAATGCACAGTAAACCAGAAAATTGCAGAAGAAAAGAAAAGACGAGAAAAATTCAGGCGCTTGGGAGCTTAAATGTATTTTTGGACTAAGTTTTATCCTCTTTCGACACAAATGAAAGTAAAAGTGATACATTTTTCACACTTTTTTCTTGGACCAACCACATATCGAAACTCTAGCAAGAAACATAAGATTTAGTACCGTTTTTTGTCTTGGCCTTTTGTAATTTCTTTCACCTTACAGCCAGGCGTAGGGTAGGCTAGCTTATATTACGAAGGACTAAATTATGTTTTTCTTGACCTTTTTCTAGCTCCAAAAACACACGTTCAATTCCATTTTAATGTAGGCTAGTATCCCCTGCGCCCAAAGCACAAGCCAAAAAGCATAGCGGTGAGAGAAATGAAAGTTTTTTTTCAAGCAGGCCAGCAAATGCGTATAGGTGTGGATTGAGTACTAAAGTTATAACTTTTTTCAAACCTTCTATTAAAGTCGGCAGCTTTCCATAACCAGAAGAACTAGAACCTGTCACTAGCTTCTTCAATTGAGAAGAAATATCTGTGAAAACTTTCTTGCCTTTACGCTTGCCTTCATTCATGCCATTAACCAAATGTATAGCTAGCAAAATAGTAATAATAACTTTGGAAAATAGCGCTACCATTTTTTTACAAATTTAAAAAGCTTTAGCAAAATTAAAAATTATGTAATAAACAGCTCCTATCTCTGTCTTATATGCTGCTTTCTTTTCACTAGGTCTGCCTCAATACGACATATGTGTGTCTTTTTTTGTGGTACATAGCGCAAATATATACAGCGTGCGGCAAGAAGCGCAGACTATATAATTTTTTGCCTCTGAAAAAAACCTTTTCAGCATTTTTTCTGCTGATTTAAAAATTTATGCCGACTTGACGAAAATGTATTGTTTATTTTATAAGATAATAAAAAAACCCTCCTAAAAAAGCTGACCCTTTCTGAGGGTCCCTTTTCTCAATATTTATATGATAAAAATTACGAAAACTATTTTTGGTTCTTTTATAGTTTCCCCGGTACTTATTCGGTTGGGGGGGGGTTTTTCACTGATTTAAAAATAGTGTTTGAACGTCTTCTAAGTAATTTATATGTACTAAAAACGATAAAAAAGTTGTTTTGCGATATTTTTCTACATTAAAAGATGATTTTCGAAAAATTTTTTGACCAAAATTTCACTTTTGCCTTGGGGACCAAGGCAAACTTCTTACTTTAGGGTATTTTACCCCGTTTTGGTCACTGGAGCTGGGCAAAAAGAGCCTTTGTATGCATTTTTGATCAAGAGTCTTGCTCGGAATTATGTCTAAGGTAAGTGGGTGCGCGCATCTCTAACCAACCAAGCCCCTGCGCCCCCTTCGGGGGCGCAGGGGGCTTGGTTGCTTGGGGTTGAGATGCGCACACCCACATACCTTAGACGCAAATCACTGAAAGTGACTCTGGATGCATGAAAAATGTATGCATACCAGAGTTTCTTTATGCGGTAGGCCCCAGCTAACAAAACTATGTTCAAATCCCATCTCTCAAGGGTATTTTTTTGAAAATTTCGAAAATTTCGGGGAAACAATGTGTTTTACCACTTCTGGCAACAAATTAGTGTCTACAAAGACTTTAAATGCGAATAGTGTGTTACAACTGTCTTGTTGTTGTTTTGTTGAATGAAACTATGTTTAAATTCCATCTTCTTGTGGGTAGCCAGGTATCCTTTCAGTTTGAACTACCTTGGGGGACCAAGGCAAAAATTCGAATTTTGGCCAAAATTTTTTTTTTAAATATTCAATTTTTATGTAAAAAAGTGTCAGAAAATAACTTTTTTATCGTTTCTAGCACATGCAAATTACTTAGAAGACGTTTAAACACTATTTCTAAATCAGTGAAAAACCCGCCCCCCCCAACCGAATAAGTGCCGTTTCCCCATACTCGGATTTTTGAAAAGTAACCCAAAATCACCATCCAAACTCATTTTTTCGCTCATCACGATAAAAAAGAGCATTTCTAAACACTTTCTGATAAAAAAATTGCCTCCCATCCCTCACGGGTATAAAATGGTCATTTTAGTGTACTTTTCACCTAATTTTATCTTTTTTTCGAGTCAAATGAAGGTGAAAACGAGGTCCGCAAAATCGAACTTTTGCAACTTCGAAAAATAGACTCTATATGCATTTTATGATTAAGAGTACTTCTAGGAATTTCGTCTAAGGTATGTAGGTGTACGCATCTCAGCCCTAAGCCCACCGCTCCCGAAGGGTGCCGTAATTATTATTAAAGAAGGCTGCCGTAATAAATGGGGGCCTTATATTTTTAATACAGTCAAAGCTCTATTTTACATACACCCTGGGGACCAACTCTCGGTGTACGTGAAATCAAGCTGTATGTTAAATCAAGTGCATGTTGTATCGAGAGTTAGTTTGTTCTTATTTCAGGGGGTGACCTTATATCGAGAGTCAAATGTACTACAGCTTTTTCGAATTTAACTTTTTTTTGAAAGTTGAAGGACATGTAGACAAAAGTCACGCAGATGATTTTCAGCTGGCAAATGTATTGATTTTGTAAGAATAACAGAGGTTGACTGCGAAAATATGAAAAGCGTGAAAAAAGAAAAGAGAGAAAGAAAAGAGAAAAAAGACCTTCTTGGGTAAAAGGGCCCTTTGATGTGGTGCACTGGCGAAATCAATATTTTATGCACGCCTGGGCTAACCTACACTTTCGTGGGTCTGCCCGAAATCGGGTTTAAGTGTGCCAAATGCAATTTTAGACCGCAAAAACAATAGAAAACGCAAATTTTTTGTCGGAAAGCAATTTTTGGTGAAAAATTTTTTAACCAAAAATTTGACTGTTTGCCTTGGGGGACCAAAGTAATGAGAACGAAAATTTAAAAAAAAATGCTTTTTTAAAGAGGCGCCAAAAGAATTTTACACCAAAAGTTGTAATTTCAACATAATTTTGTCAACTGTGGCCTACAACATATAGAAACTCTGGTATGCATGTTTTTTCATGGCTAATTCAGTCCATACCTCAAATTGACCATGACTGAGCACTCCATCCACTAATGACCAAATTTGTGAAGTAGATTAGGATCACCAATATATATACAGTCGAAGCTCGATTTAAAATACACCCGATTTAACATACAGCTCCATTTCAACATACACCTAGGAGCAATTTGGTTGGCCTGATTGAAATAAGAACAAACTAACTCTCGATACAACATGCACTTGATTTAACGTACAGCTTGATTTCACGTACACCGAGAGTTGGTCCCCAGGGTGTATGTAAAATAGAGCTTTGACTGTATTAAAAATATAAGGCCCCCATTTATTACGCCAGCCTTCTTTAATAATAATTACGGCACCCTTCGGGAGCGGTGGGCTTAGGGCTGAGATGCGTACACCTACATACCTTAGACGAAATTCCGAGAAGTACTCTTAATCATAAAATGCATATACAGGGTGACACATAAAAACTGGTTCAAAAATGGAAAATTCGGCCAAAGTTTACCCTCCCCCCGGGGAGCTTGTTAATTATGGGCGCTTGTCACATTTTAATACAACGACGACATATATTTCACAGGCACCAGGTAAAACAATAGTTTATTGATATCAACAAAGGCTCTTACAACAAAAACTCTAACAACAAAGTATCGACCAAAATTATTCAAAATGTTTTCTTTCAACTGCAATGCAGGCTTCGATTCTCCTTGGAAATGCGTCCACAATTCGATTGATTGTCTCCAGCCACTCTTCTTTTCTGATGAAGTCTGGTGTATTCCTTCGAAGCCAGTCCTGCGTCAAGTAAGCTGTGTGCGAGGGAGCGCCATCCTGAAAGCGTAAGAGAACTTCCATAAAATTTGACCAAAACAAAAGCCTACCTGTTGATATGTCCATTGTTCATCTCCGAAAAACCACTCTGCCCAAGGACGAACCTTTTCGCGAAGAATCTTCTGCCGATAATAAGCACCGTTAAAAGAGTACTCCGGATCCAAGAAAACCGGCGCCATTTTGCCGTTAAATGTGCAGGCAAGGAAAATCATTACCTGAAGAAAGAAGATGAGAAAAACAAAAGATAAAATACAAACTTGAAGAGGATGTTGACAATGCTTGATCACGCGCTCCTCCGCAGCTGGAATTTCCTTCAGCCAAACCCGATTATTTTGCCTGTTGTGCGATCTTCTTGTGAAGATCTTCTCGTCTGTGAAAATAACGTTGCGATGGCCACCGTTGTCAAATCTGTAAGCCGAAACTGTGAATCTCCCATATCCATTTTAAATCTCACCTTGTTTCCATTGCTCGGCATCGTTGATGGCGCTTTCTGATATCTGATATGTTCGGGTGCAAGTTCTTGTCTCGAGAGCATTTTGAACGGCTTCAATCCGAGGTCTTTCACCAAAATGCGGTGAGCTGACTCATCTTAAACAAAGAAAACTGGAACAGACCCAGAAGAAACAAAAAAACTTACGCGAAATTCCCATTTTGCGGCCTAACTTTCTTGTCGAGTTGATCTTGGAGGACGGCTCTGCGGTGATTGCTATGGCTGCGGCCGCCACACATTCTTCGCTCCTTGCAGATCTTGGCGGCCCAGATCCTTTTCTATTTTTGTGGCAACCCGTTTCTTCGAATCGCTTGACAGCTCTGCCGACTGTGTTGCGTCCCACTCCGAAAAGGTTTGCGATATCTTCTTCTTGTTTTGACTCAACCAAAGTCTCAGATATTGAATATTTTGCTCTGCCATTCTGAAAAATACAAATAGAGAATCGTGCAAGCAGCTACTTTGCACAGAAACACAAACAAAAAAAAGCGACAAAAGCATTCAAAAGCCTTTGGCTAAATTGCGCTGTACCCCTCCCACTCAATTGCGCTCTACCCCTCCCACTCAATTGCGCTCTACCCTCCCACTCAATTGCGCTCTACCCCCACCCATTTAATTGCCCTCTACCCTCCCACTCAATTGCCCTCTACACCTCCCACTCAATTGCGCTCTACCCCCACCCATTTAATTGCCCTCTACCCTCCCACTCAATTGCGCTCTACCCCTCCCACTCAATTGCGCTCTACCCCTCCCACTCAATTGCGCTCTACAGCGCAATTTAGCCTTTCGGGAGAGAGAGCAAAGCGTCCGAATTTTCAGATAGACGATCCGTACTTGGTGACCAAGGAATTATCGAAAATATGAAAGTGCACAACCGACGTTTCTTTCTCCGCGAAAGAATATATTCCGTCGACGACTAACGCCAGTACAAGACCTACTTCATGCACTTTAATTTCTTCCCCGCTCATGGGCCAATGAGAATCCTTCAGCGTTATGTAGACTTCGTCACCGATCCAACTGCTCTCAGACTTTCGATCAACTTGATGATGATCATAGCCCATGAACGCTTTAAGAAGATCAAACAGAAAACGATTAAAGATTTTTTATGGCTGAGCAGAAACTTGAAGTTATTATGTCTCTACTTGATGTTAACCATAGTGACCGCGCCGTCCTCCGGGCCCGTCCCGTCCCCGTCTCCGTCCGGACGGCGCCGAAAAGTGAGACGGTCGGACGGCCGCCGTCCAAAAATAAAAAATTAGACGGCCGGCCGCAGGCCGGCGAAATTTTTTTTTTAAAGGACGGCCGGCGGACGGCCGGTGATTATTTTTTTTCGAAAAGACGGCCGGTCGGACGGCCGGTCGTGAAAAGTCAGGACGGGACGGTGGACGGCCGGTGAAAAAAATAAAGACGGCCGGCAGATCGCACGGTGGGGAAAAATTGACTGCAAGGTGATAAGTAGTATATCGCAATAACAATTTTGAAAACTTCCAAAACTTTTAAACGTCAATAATAAATGTGTAACCTCTGATAACTAATCCAGAATACATGCACACTGCAATAAGAACAGCCGGTCGAAGACGGGCGAAAAAAATTTGACTTTGGACGGCCGGTGGACGGCCGGCAAAAAAAAATTTACTTTGGACGGCCGGTAGACGGCCGGGGCTAAATTTCAGAGGACGGCGAAATATTGGACGGCCGGCCGAAGGCCGGCGAAAATTTTTTTTTGAAGGACGGCCGGTTGGACGGCCGGCCGAACGCAAAAATCTAAGGACGGCCGGTCGGACGGTCGGCGAAAAACGTCAAGACGGCGGACGGGACGCCGTCCAATTTTCGCTTATCGCGGTCACTATGATGTTAACCCTTTTGTTTGATGTTATATGAATAAAATCTCTTGAGATTTCTCTAGATAAATTCTATGTAAAATGTTAAACCTCGATATAACATACTGCTAACAATATAAAAACAAAATAACCCTCCATATACCTACGCTCGATATAAAATACCCCTAGGGTCAGTCCCAAGGGGGTATGTTATAACGAGGTTTGGCTTATATACAAACGTCTAAAAATTAGAACGAAAAAACGCAAAATTCAAAAAAAGTGGTGTCGTTCGGCATCAATTGTCCGCAACTGTATAGGGAAAATCGAAAATTCTCTATGAAATTGTAATCACTCAGATACAAGTTTATGCACAATAGAAAGGCCTGATTACGCCCTGCATTTTTAGACAACACACACTTAGGTGGTGCTTTAATTTGAGCAAGTACCACCGATACTTTGTACAAATCCCAGGTGTTCAGGAGTAGGTGAAAGTGACCTATTTTCAGAAGCTGTTTGACCCGTTCCAATCCTTCTCTTTTCTAAAAACTTTTTGCACCATCGCACTCAGCGTGAAAAGTTAGTTAAGTTAGTTAGAAAAGTAAGTTAGCCTATACACCCGAAAGTTAAAGTCCGCCTTTGCCGTGGTGAATAAGTTGTGTGAGTGAAGTCTTAAAATAACAGGCTAAAAGAGAGCCAGTTCGGCGGGGCGTTTATTAGGCAACAAAAATTCAATACCACATAATTAGGGTTGTCGGGGTAGTGTTATTTCAAACCGACGACTAGTTGCTGGGTTTGCGAGCACTTTTTTAAGAGGTTGTGAAACCGTCGTTTTTAGCTTTTCAGACATTCTTTTTGAACAGAAAGGCAAAATCTACAAAACTGTTTAAAAAGAAAGTCTGACACGCTGAAAATGAAGATTTCACAACTTGTTGAAAAAATGCTCACAAACCCAGCAACTAGCAGAACAATAAAAAATTTATGGTACGATTTATGTTTGTAGCGGTGTAAATGTCGCACTATTTTTTTGTTAACGAATTATTATGCACTGTGGAGATTTCCGGAAAAATCGAGAGTCAGTCGGGAGAGGGGTTATGTAAACCATTTTTTTAATGGTACAGTTATTTTGATTACTACCCCTGACAACCCTACGGATAATTCAACAGAGGGATATTCAGAAACTGCATTTTCGAAAAGCTGATAATTCAACAGTGGATAATTCAACAGAGTAATTTTCCACAGTCGGATAATTGATACTGCGAAATTTCGTTTTTATCGGGAAGTTAGACCGACTGCTGACTGTTTTGCAAAAAAAATTGGTGAAATGTCCCACTGTTGAATTATCCGCTTTTTGAAGTACTTATTTTTGAATAAAGCTCCCGCCCCCAGTTCCACATGTTGTGAGGGGTACATTTTTTTGGTACTTCTGCTGTTTACACCCCCCCCCTCATATTTTTGTTTGTCGTCCGTTGCTTTTTCATTTCTCTCTGTTTTTTTATTTTCTCTTGCTGTTTTACCAAAATTTACCAAAATCTCATATTCCTAACGTTCTTTTAATTACAGATGGAAGAGCTAAACGGTTTCACACTCGCAAATCTCTACGAAAGGATTATCAATTGGTCAGATGGTGTTTTTCTCCAGTGGTCTTTGTGGTCCATGATATCGATTGTTTATCCTGTTGAAAGTGTTTAATAAAGAATCATTTCGATGTTTCATTCTAAATTTCAGGGGGCGTGTAAACAGCAGAAGTACCAATTTTTTAATAAAATTCGGAATTCTAGTGCAGAAAGGTGTTTAGAAATTTTTATTTCAAAATAAGTATGTATGAAGTTGTTTTGGGAATTTTTTTTAATCCGAGTATGGAAAGAATTGAAGAAGTGGTGTCTCAGGTGCCCACGCTTTAGATCAAAAAATGTACTTAGTCTTTGAGTCTAATGACGATCGAAAATTCAATTTTATTTTGAACAGCTGACCGGCAGGCTTTGAACTTTATAAAAATCGCTAGTTTTCTGTTCTAATGCTTTCTTTTATTCTACTTTTTAACACTCTCTGCCATCAATTTCATTGTTATTGCTGAAATAAATAAATCGAAAAATTGTTGTCTGATGCATATTCCTGGAGAAAATTTACCTGAATGCGGCATATGCGATGAGTCAATTGGTGTCATGGAGCCCAAAGTAAAAACTCAGCGAAAAATTTGTAAGTTTTCTCACTGTTCATATAAAAAAAGAATGACTTACAATTTTTTTTGAAAATTTGTTTAGGGTAGATCTCTGCCCGGTTGATTCCCGGTTTGGAGGACGTCTAACCTCGTTTTTTTAATGATTCTTTGTAATTCCCTAGCAAGGGTGCACCGGAAGTTCCGATTTCCTATTCCGAAATTTTCGGAGTTCCGATTCCGATTTCCGTTACGATATTTTTCGTGTTCCGGTGCACCCCTGCTCCCTAGTCATACTCCTTGGTGTTGGTCGATGTCGAGGTCGACTTTTTTTTGAACTTATTTTGTGACCAGAGATGATATGATAAGTACAGTCGAGTCCCGCTATAGTGCGACTCTGGGGACTGGAAGGTAGTCGCACTATAGCGGGAGTCGCACTATAGTGGGATCGCACTATAGCGGGTTTCTTTCACCAAACTTTTGTGTTATACGCACTATAGAAGGATCAATAACCAAATATAAGCACGAAAAAAGAAACAAGATGGCAAAAACAAGCGGAGAAGCAGCGGAAAATAAATTTAAACTGCTCCAAAACAAATAAATAACTTCTTTCGTTGCAAGACATTAAATTTCAAATAATTTTTTTAAAATTCGCATTATACCGGGATGAAATTTCTTACAGGAGACCGGCCACAGTGTCGCACTATAGCGGGTGTCGCACTGTAGCGGGTCGCACTATATTGGGAGTAAATTTTGTGGGGTTTCTTTGCTGGCCAACCAAATCAGTCTCAGGGTCGCACTATAGCGGGAGTCGCACTATAGTGGGATCGCACTATAGTGGGACTCGACTGTACTTTATTTTGTAGCCCTGAATCTTAGCTACAAGATAGCACCAACAAAATGTTTTTTGAAGAATTATGGCTATTTCCGAGTGAGGGGGTGTGAAAAAAAGCCGCACTCATTGTGCACTTAGCCCAAATCAATTTGAAATTATCGATTCCGGGAAAATTACGGGATTTTTGAAAAGTCTACGGGCGGGAAACGGGAATGGGAAAGTCAACATTTTCGGGACTCCCAAAGCGGGAATCCCTTGGGATTCCTGGCGCGAGCCCATGCCTAGTTAACATTAAAAAAATTTAAAATAGTGAAATTCTATTGCAGTTCACAAGGAATGCTTCAAATGTGTCATCTGCGACCAAGATCTTGAAATCGGCTGCTGTGGAATGGACCACGGACTGTGCCGCTATTTCGGACCGCTTTGGTTTTGCAATGTTCACATGAACTTGGGATCTGGTGAGAAATACGAACTTATCAAAGAGAGAAGACGGCAAATGAAGGCTAACTAATTGTTATTGCATTCTAGCTATTATTAATTTTTGTGATAAAAAAAATTTAATAATAAATCATCTCAAGACAACTAATTAACTGTAAACTAACTGGGATAAAGTACCTTATATCGCCCCCTCGCAAAACGCCCCAAAATCATGTTTTTGTGTGTTTTAACCACTGAAACATGCTTAAAACATGTTTTTAGGTGGCGGAAAGCCATTTCCTGGGAAAAAATTTTTTCATCAAAAATCGACCAAAACCATGATAACCCTTGTTGGTCGAAAGTAAGCGATGAAACATGCAGATAAGAGAGTGTCGGATTTCAGCTCGATTTGAACATAGTTTTGAATACTGGGGCCTCCCGCATAAATAAACTCTGGTATGCATGCTTTTTCATCCAGAGTCACTTTCGAGTGATTTGTGTCTAAGGTATGTGGGTGTGCGCATCTCAACCCCAAGCCTCCAAGCCTCACTCACTTACCTTAGATATAATTCCGAGCAAGATTCTTGATCATAAAATGCATTTAGAGGCTCATTTTGCCAAGTCCCATGCTGAAAAACATAGTAAAAAATTGAAATCATGGTTTTGGTCGATTTTTGATGAAAAAATTTTTTCCCAGGAAATGGCTTTCCGCCACTTAAAAACATATTTTAAGCATGTTTCAGTGGTTAAAACACACAAAAAACATGATTTTGGGTCATTTTGCGAGGGGGCGATATAAGGTACTCCGGCCACTAACTGTACGGTCCACTTTCGATTTAGTGTAACCCCAAAAAGTTGGTTTCCGCCTACAGTCCGACACTTTTTCATCCCAGATTTTGAAGGCTTTTGTTAGTTGTCTTTGGTTAGTCTAATGCAAAAAATCGCAAGGATTCCGAGTTCACCTGTTTTTTTTGTGAATTTCAACCGTTTTGCCGAAAGACCTGCCTCTCGATTTAGTGTAGCCCTATTTTCAAAAAAGGCTATACTAAATCGAGAGGCGCGGGTCTTTTCGGAAAAACGGTTTCCATTTACAAAAACAACAGGTGAACTCGAAATCCTTGCGATTTTTCCGATTGAACTGACGAATCAGATTTGGTCAAAGTTTAAAAATATAAAGGTAAAGAAAATGTCGGACCTTAGGTGGGAACGAGTCGAAATCGAGAATGGAGTGTACCGATAATTTTCAAAGCTTGCTAAGTTTTGCGTTTAAATTTTCGGCTAGAAACACCCCAATTACAAGCCTTTTGAGAGTAATTATAAATACAGTATTAAAAAAATGCAGTGTTAAAACAGTGTTTCGTGTAAGGTAAAACGACACTTAACTATGAAGACAGTTAGCTATGGACAGTTGGCTATGATTTTTTTTGAAAATTTTCATACTTTTTTGAACAAAAGATCTTATTTTAGCAAAAAAAGTTTTTCTGACGTCATCTAGTAGCCAAATTTTTCTCAGGAATCCAAATCAAGAAGCAGAATTTGAAAAAAATGCTTGTGTGCTGAGATATGACTTAAAGTTGGTGTGTCAATATGCCACCCTTTTACTTTAAGTTACATCTCAGCACACAAGCATTTTTTTCAAATTCTGCTTTTTGATTTGGATTCCTGAGAAAAATTTGGCTACTGGAAGACGTCATAAAAACTTTTTTGCTAAAATAAAAACTTTTGTTTAAAAAAGTATGAAAATTTTCAAAAAAAAAAGACATAGCCAACTGTCCATAGTTGGCCAACTGTCCTGTGCTTACATAGCCAACTGTCCATAGCTAACTGTCTTCATAGATAAGTGTCCTAACCCTTCGTGTAATAAGGGAGGGGCGGAAATTGTGCGCCGGAAAGTTGCGCGCCTTTTGGGTGCTTTGAGAAGCAGTGATCTCATATGCAATATTCGTTTATGAAAACAATAAGCAGAACATAAACAACGAACGAGATCTCAAAAAGTGTATTTCTTGGCAAACAACATGTCAAAACCCAGAACCCAATTATTTTTATTCATCGTCGTCGTCATGATCCGTTGCCGTGGGAGCTG
The DNA here is from genome assembly GCA_029231635.1 of Ditylenchus weischeri. NCBI lineage: Eukaryota > Metazoa > Nematoda > Chromadorea > Rhabditida > Anguinidae > Ditylenchus > Ditylenchus weischeri. The sequence goes on along the minus strand of JAMRYI010001049.1, from coordinate 23,623 downwards.
CGTTGACCGCAGACACAAGTAGGTCTGAATCGCCTGACTCCAAGCGCTTGCCTACAAACAAGTGATCAAATTTTTTTGACGACAATGGTGGTTTGAGAAACTTACGAATCAAAGCAGAAATAGACTTTTGAGTCTTTCTGTCCAGAATATCAAGTTTAGATTGGATGCCTCTTCGAAGATCCCAGTCTACTTTGCGAGGGGCAAGTGTGCTTAAATCCTGCAAAATGGGGTGGCATTAAAATTATTTACAAAAAAACAGATCCAAGACTTCTATTTAGAGGTATGCCCTATATAAGCGGCTTAGGGATTTTGGTGCGCCATACCTAATGTCTACATAATTTTCAACATATTTCTAGTTTATAAATCTTTATTCCAGTAGTAGCTACAGTCAACTCTAGTTATAATGAACGTTTTTAACGTAAGTTGAATGTACTCAATAAATTTAAAGGATGGTCGATTCGCTTAAAATCTTGAGTTTTAATTTCTAAGATTATAATAGTTGCTAATTCAATTAATTCTTGATAAAATGACACCTCTTGAGCAACCTATTTGGTTTTGTGAACAATAAAAACAGCGTAATAAACATGCGATAAACCGACACTCTTGACAAACCGAAATTTTGGGTGTCCCTAGAGACGGTCCTGGAACGAAATTTGCCCTGCTTTGAAAGCGGCTAAAATTTGCGCGGGCCTTAAAAGAGGTCAAAATTTATACGGAACTAAAATTTTTCGAGTTTTGGTAAAATTGCCCAAATGACTCTAAAGGCTGAAACAACTGTACTATTGGGCCCAAAACATCCACCTGGAGGGACCTCCGTATTTATGAATCCACCTCCAGAATCCGAAATTTTGGATTTAGCTGTAAGTGATTAAAAATCAATGTACCTTATCCGAAATCGTGTCCTGAAGACGGTTTTATGAAGATATTTTTAATGCTAAAACAGCGATTTGAGTTGCAAGAACCCCAGTTTTTCAATAGTTTTATGCTCCTTAAGGCGTACAGGTGGTGCTCAGGTTGTTGTACCTCGGTAGAGGTACTTAAGTGTTAAACCGTGTTCGAATTGACTGTGGACGAATTGACCTATGGATGAATTGACCTGTGAATGAATTGACCATAGACGAATTGACCGCGCGCCTCAATTTTAGTTCCGGGAAAATTTTGACCGCTTTTAAGGCCCATGCAAATTTCCGTCCGGGCAAATTTTGGCGCGGGTAAATTTTTTCACGTACCGCCCTAGGGATGTCAGTTTATCAAATGTAAACTGTAGGAAGGTTACAATTATTTCTGAGCATCACCGATAATCTTGCAGTTCACAAAGTGTAAGCTGAATCTTTATTATTGAGCTGATCAAAAAGTTCGCGCGTGGTTATACGGGGATAGGCCAGTTCGCTATAAATCCAGTTTGCGATTGCCAGTTCGCGATGCTTTTTCAAAAAAGATCAGTATAATGTTCGTCTCGCCACGAAAGGTATACTTCTGTGTGCCTTCCGTTGTTCTTAATATTTTTTTGCAATCAGAACATGCTTTTTATCGGTTTGTGTGAGTTATCTAATTTTCCTTGTTGGAGCTGAGCAGAAAGAGTTTCTGAATGCATATATCATCTAGATTCTTGGCCTCCGAATTTATTTAGATTACTAGGGTTAAAAATAATAAAAAAATATATTAAGCAGTGAAAAGTGGTTTATAGGGGCATGCCCACGCTAATAAGAGGTGGTGCCGGGGAATTCAAAATTTTTTCCTAATCACTAAACTTCTGTACGGATTTTTCAACTTGGTTTCTAACAAAACAAGGCCTAGAATTTTAACTTATTGGCGTGTGCATGCCACATTAAGAGGTGGTTTTCGGTCATTTTTCATAAAAATCAGAGTACGGGGTGGACTTAAACATTTCTTTCATGCTGAGCAGATATCCACTTGAATAGATTGAAGGACACCCTTGTGTACTATTTTCCGGTCCTGAAAATAGGTATTCATTTAGGCCACAACGCTTCCCTGATACTGAAGTTTCGGTTAGTGAATTCGCTATTTTAGTATTGACAAATCGTGTTCAGTGCACAATTTCGGGTAGGATACCATGGTTTGATTTAATTTTTAACGTAATTTAAAATTTCCGGGTCGGATGTGCATACCCGCGAGAGTGCAAACCTACCTCCAAGGTGGATGGAGAAGTCAAACTTTTGAAATAACACGACTTCCTTTCAAGACAAAATACACCACGAAAAACATACCCCAAATAATCCCTCTCAAATAACCCTCCTCAAGTAACCCCATGAAATAACCCGAGTTATTACAGTAGGGGTTACTTGGTGGGGGTTATTTAAGAGGGGGTTATTACAACAGGGGGTTACTTGGGAGTTTTCACGAAAGGAACATACTTAATAGTGAAATTTATCTAACTGTTTTTCGTTTCAATTGATATGTTTGTTTCAGTGTATCTAGTGTATCTACTCTTATCAGTTTATTAAAAATTCATCGGGTTTAATGCTACGTTGAATGGAAAATGGGATTGGCCGCACATTCTCATTGCAAAAAAAGATATTAAGAACAACGGAAGAGACACAGAAGTATCGCTTTCGTGGCGAGACGAACATTATAATGATTTTTTGAAAAAGCATCGCGAAGTAGCCGTACCCATGATTATACACGGTAGATAATATTTTCATGTGGGTTTCACAACTTTCTGTTTGACTACAACATCAGCATAGTGCTTTTCACTATAAAAATTTTATACGTAGAATTGGAGAAAAATTGTTTGATAGGTTGCAAAATAAAAATTTGTGCATCAAAATTATAATTTTGTAATCCATCCAACAATATCGATCTATTTGCTGTTTTTTTCATCTGTTAGAGAGCCGATGGTGTAGACAATTAGAAAGGTGTGAAACCTACATGAGAATATTATGTACCGTGTATAACCTTATGGACTTATGGACCTACGCAATAAATATGAGCCTGATTCATAACAATTACCAGCGAATTCTGGACTGAAGTATCAAAAGTATTCTCAATTTGCTCCTTGATCACATCTTCCACCACTGTCATTTGCTCATCTGCATTTCCAGGTGGTTGGTCAGCGTCTATTGGCTTGTATGAGCGGAACACTAGCGGGCTGAATTGTCAATTTCAAGTTGTCAATATGCAACACACAAGTAAGTCCCTACTCAGTATCAGCATTGCCTTCACCATCTTTGTCGTTAGTAAACATCTTGGCCCGGACATTTCTCAGGCGTTCCTTTCTGGCCAAAGCGTTCTTCTCCAGGTCAGTCAGTGGCTGGGTATTTTGGTCGACCTCCATTTTTATTCTTGATCTATAATCTAATTATCGAGAAAAAAAGAATTGTAATTTCACGCAGAAACAATAAAATTTTCTTCATACAAAAAAACAGACAAACACAATTAATTACAACCGCAAAATATTTATTCAACAGTTATCAACAATCTACATCACAATCTACAAGGAATATTTGATATCTCTGGAACGGAGATATTGATAGTAGTCGCGCATTTTTTGCCAGCCTTCTGCCTCCGGAGCTCTTCCCTTGTATTTCGGTGGTTCGCCTTCCTCCAACCTGAAAATATAAAAATTTTATATATATATTTCGTAACTGATCTGGTCCGTCCTATACTAGCAATCACACCGATTTCAAGCCCAATTACGGTGAAAATGTAGCGAAAAATTGCAGACAAAAGTTTAAGCTAGGTGTAAACAAGGTACAAAAGCCGGCCGTTTATCAAAATATTGCATACCGGACAAACAAGTTAATGTATCTAAAATATATATTATCAATTTCAAACAACACAAAAATAAAATACCTGTATCGGATCGGCTTCCAATTTTCACGTGCATGTCGACGACGTCCCTTGATGATGTTGTTCTGGATACTGAAGGCCTCAGCAACGTACATACCTGCAGGATTCTCAATGTGAAACTGAAAAGAAATTATGTGCAAAGAACGAAACATTCGGCCAATTAAGTATGCAAACCTCAGTGTGGGCACGATACATCGCTTCCTTGATGACTTCAGCAAGTATCAGGGAGGCCTACAACAAAAATTGTCAACAGAAGTAACATTTTTTTAAGAACACTACCTTGTTCTGCTTGAAATTTAACTGCATACATGCTTCCTGAACACTAATTTATAAATTATGTAAATAACTCCAACCAACCGAACCTCGGCATTCATTCGTCTTACTAAATTAGGTATCGGTAAATTTGAGCTCAATCTAAGAAATGATGGTTCAAAACCACATACCAAACTGGCAGGCATTCCACATTCTCTTGGGGTAGAAATGAATGGATTCTCGGCAATGAAACACTTCCCTGGACTTCGGCAGACCTGTCTCCGGAACCACATAACCTTTCGGCCAGACAACCTAATTAAGTTAGCAACTTTAGAAACTAAATAAAACTCAATAGTTTCCATACCTTATTGTAGTATTCCCACTTTTCAGGTGTTGTTCCTAAAAAAGGTTTTCATATAATACTGAAAGAGATAAAGTTCTTACCATAACCACGAAGAGGGTCATATTCCTTATCGTTCTCTGTTTTGTTTAATTGCCATTCGGGAGCGTAGTAAACCTTGGGCGGAGGACTCTCATGACGCTGAATAGTTTTATATCCAAACTTTCCTCTCTGCTCCCACTGATCACCTTAAATGATAAATTCTAAAAGCGATGACATCAGATGCTGTAGTTAATGGCGTGTCTCCAATTTATGTAAAAAGTTGTATGTCAAATTGGAAACTTAGAGGTCGGAGGTTTGCAGTTTTCTTACCTTAGTGGTCAAACTACTAGAAAAGTCCTTTGTGGAAAAAACTTTGAACGAAAAATCCTTTCCGAAATGAAAAAAGTTAAAAGCTAACTAAGTAAGGCGACTTCAAACTTTTCTACATTCTACTTTCATTGTGAAAATGCTATAAAGTGACCTACTTGAGTTTGTCAGGGACGTAGAACGAAATCGTATTCCCAATGCCGGCTTTATCCAACAGAAGATGCCATTAGCAATCGACAAGCGGTTCATAACTGTCCTAAATTAGAGTCAAAATATTACATACCGGAAAGACCAGATTGACAAAATTGAACAATAAGATTTAGCTAAATTTCGGAACACCCACCCCACCAAATTCGCCTTGGTCCTCCAACCTAATTTTTTTCGCAATTTTTTTTCGCTGTCTTTTTGGGTTTTATATGTTTCTTCTTTTTCATTTTACAATTTTGGCAATTTTGTTCGACTCAGAATTTCATGGCAATTTTTGGTATATAAGGTCAAACCACGATTTTCGCTTGGTCCCCCTGTTGTTTGGCTCCTGGTCTGTAGGTGGCCTTTGGATGGACAACAGGGGGACCAAGGTTTGCAAAAAATTTTTCGGGTGTTATATGCCAAAAAATTGCCATCGTTTACAATCGTTTTATGTTAGTGTTAAATTTCTTGAATAAGTAAAGCTCTAGAAAAAAATAAAAATAAAATCAACTTGGGTGACCAAGGCAAATTTCTGGGGTGGGTGTTCTGAAATTGCTCCTCAGATTTTGAGCGATTGCAACAATGCATCATTCCGTGCGAAAATTGTTCCCAGTTTGATAAATTTCGTATTTTTTCTCTAACTACTACGCAGCCTATTATTAACCACGCTATGAACAAAAGGAAATATTCATGTAGCTATTATTCTAAAATTTCCCAACTACCACGAAGTTATTATTTTTTAATTCCAAAAATTATAAATATTTTTTCCACTTGGTGGATTAAGAAAGAAAAGCGCATGAGCTACCAAAATTTGAGGAGTTATAAGGAACGAATAAAATAGCCAAAGGTATGACACTGGTCGAAAATAACAGGCCAGAAGACAACACAGAACCACAGAAGTTAAATCTTTATTTTTGGCAGACAATAAAACTCTCTTTAGTCAAGTTAAAATACACATTGGCAGACAGACTACAAACAATACTAGATTACAGGAATATTTCTAGGTTATAGCTCGGAGGATCTGCAAAATGGAAAATAAAAATATCAAGAAAAGTTAAATAAGACACCTTGCGCATAGAAAATTTTGTTTCTTTCAGGGCTTTCATTTCTACTGTCAGACCAATGAATCCATGCCTAAAAGGATAAAACGCATACACTAAAGTAATTTAGGCGCAGCCTGAACCTCACGAACTTTTGTTAAAAAGTTTTCTGAGAGGTTCTAAAACCAACTTATTTGAAAAAACATACCACAGCGAAAAACCTTAAACGCACAGCTTATCACTCCAACGAAAAATTGATCAACGCAAAAAAAACTTACCGATCAATAACGTAGAAACGAATCTGATGATCGCTACCTGAAAATACATGAATAAGTAAGAAAGAAGACTTCAGCATGAAAAGACCAACCACAATAAACAAGTAGGGAAAACTCGACTCGATGTTAAGTGTAGCTACTAGAAGGGCAAATAGAATGAAACACAGAGCTAGGAATCTGAAAAAAATTACTTATAATCTTAGGACGACCACGTTGAAATGGTCGGCGCCGACCACGTTGACTTTACCACGTCATATTTTATGAATTTAATTTTGAAAACATGATGCGTTACACAGTTAGATATATACTATTAAAACAGGTTTCATAATTGTGGATCTGAAACCCATACATAAAAGAGAAAATAAAAAAAATAAACTATCCATTTGTGCAACCCATCATCATTTTAAAGTTGTATTCATTCATAATGACCACAATGTGGTCAACGTGGTCAGCATCTCAACAACACTCAAAAGATCTCATTCTGTAGCTGAGATTAATATCTTCTCAGATGTTCATACTCTTTTTTAAATGCGTTTTATGAACGCTAAACCAAGCTTTGCAAATATGACATTACCACTTTGTGGTCAACCTGGTCTTCCTAGGGTTAACCAAACTTACAAGCGGCGATCCCACAGAACTAAAAAAACATGTCTGAGACAAATATCATAACAAGAATAGGTAAAGCCATACCTCTAACTTCTCCTTCTTCCAGAATACGCAACGATTTTTCAAGGAAGAGCCGCTCGGTAGCAATGTGCCGCTCATGATCTGACGAAGATTCTGTTGGTGGATCTATTTTTTAACGTGGTAATCTAGTGCATGGAAAAGAAACCGAAAAATAAATTACCTGCTTTCATCAAGAATGTTGCACATAGACCGTCCTAAAATTGTAATCTAATAAAAAAGCCAGTCAGAATTATCACTGAAAGAGTTTACGTGATCTGAATAGTTCATAGGTTTGTCCATGCTCTCAATCTGACCGAAACAATTTTTGCACTCTAAACGACGTTTTCATTGAATTTGTAGAACGAGGTGTTGAAATTAGCCCACCCTTCACTTCCAGCCCAACCCGACGGCTTTGGAACATTATGTAATCAAGGCGCTTTCCCCTGAGGTGAATCTTTGAGGACACTAGGGCTGGTGAAGCAATTGTCGGGACGATCGCAACTGAAATATTTAATTTACCAAATCAGTAATCGATCAAAAGATAAAAAGTGATCACGTCATTCCAGCACAAAAAGACTCTGGTGCATCCTGAAAAAGACTAATTTTTTTTTTATCACTCATTTAATTTCTTTCAGAGTTACCCGATTTGGTCTACATTCCCAGGCATCAGATAATTGGGCTATGTTCACGACTCTAAATTCATGATTCGGGAATGAAGGAGAGATAGCATCGAGATTCCATATTTACTATGAAACTTACAGATGATAACCAAGATCATTCGGCTCGATGTTGCTAAAATTTCAAGGTGAAAACTTTGATGAATAGTAAAGGTGGACCATTACAAATCTCCCGTTAGAACGACAAAATCGGCACCTAAAATTATTTGGTATGAGACTCATTCCAAATTGAAAGTGATACCCAGACTAGTATGACGGACGAATTGAGCCAGCTCATAGCATTGTGATATCCTGTGCGGCAAATACAAATCATTCTTGCGGTTGTACTCGGCGTGCAACTGAAGAACACCAATAAAGGAACAGGAGAAAAGTCAAAAGTACATACGTGAGTGGTATAGATGGAAATTTTCAGATCACCAATAGTCACTTCTGCCATCCCAACGATTTTTCCGCCGAACCAGTCTCCACGATGAATGTGATGGGCAAATCCGTTCAAAGAATAGCGATGAAGCAACGTTGCTAAACAAATTTTTGAGTCAAAAAATTCAATATATTTCTCACATGTTATCGGATACTGACTAATGATTGCTGTGCCACTACCTGTGAAGCCACTAAAACAACAAGTTATTGACTGGCTCAAAACAATTTAAAACAACAAGTTATTGACTGGCGAAATAACCAAGATTACATAACCTGTGGAAGTAATGCGAATGTGGATACTTTCCGGCCACTTGATGCGCGATGAGAAGAAAGTCGTCTTCACTCCATAGCTAAAAATTCCCGACAATTAGCACTGAATATGAACTACGACCCCCAAAATATTTACCTCTTGCAGTGTTACCACATCATAGTTACATTCACACGCTGCTAGTGCCTCAATCAATTTTCCGATGCGCAATTTTCTGCAAAATTTTCTATCAACATACCAAAAAGTGAGGCTGAAACAGTACCGATGTTTGCTTCCGATTGGCCATGGTTGAGGAATAGCCCTGAAAGTGACTGTCTATAAGTAATTCGAAATAGAAGCAACTGAAAATTTACAAGCAAAGCACTTACCAGCAATTGAGTGTGGCTGAAACCATTCCAAATATCATCAAAGTAAGAGGAATTTAAAAAAACCTACCAATTTTGAAGAAATGATTTTCTTTGGAAGAGGTTAGCGAAGAACTTTGCGACTTGCTTTCGGCTGCCATGCTTCCCCAAAGAAGATCCGACAGGCCAGCAAAGGAAGACGAGTGCCTAGAGTAGACGATACTACATTAGCCAGCCACAAATACTTCTCATTTTTCAACTTTTTAACTTTTTCATACGTTGATTGACAAAATGCCAATGCCAATTGCATTATTTTCTTGATTTACTCTCTCTAGAGAGAGAGCTCTCTCGTAAAATTTTTGCAGAAAAACTAATTTTTTTGATTATTTGTTCACTTTTGAGTCAAAAGTTTTGACTCAATTCATGGCACTTTGCGTGGCTATATTCGACAAAGATGTAAGTTATTTTTGTTATTTTTTTTATCTACAGTCGGGTTTCCAAGTCAGAGTCTTTCAAAACCAGTGTTTTTTAGTACAGAAAAAAGAGAAAAATATCTCGAAATTTGCTGATTTTTACATTTTCAAACGTTCAAAGTCAGCACTTTTAGGTCATAATCAGCAAAATGCTGAAAAATCAATCGAGTTGGGAACTCTGACCCAGGTCTGAGTAATCCAATGTAATTAGCCGGATTTCAAAAAGCCATTGATCTGATTTGGGTAGTGGTCAGGCTGGATAAGGAACGACACCCAACTGTCATGATTTCCAACTGTCATGACCCGACTGTCATGAGTGCCAACTGTCATGACCCGACTGTCATGAGTGCCAACTGTCATGACCCAACTGTCATGAGTGCCAACTGTCATGACCCGACTATCATGAATAAAAATATAAAAACTGACATTTGTTTATGCGGTCACGGGTATAATTTCGTCGCGGCCATAATTTCGTCGCATATACCGTATTATCTCTAATAAGCGCCCCGGGGCGCTTATTTTTCAACCCTCCGAAAATGGGAAAAATTTTGGGTCGATCTCGAGATTTTTGGGTGCACAACCAAAATCTAAAAAGTGGAATCGGTAGAGCTCGCGGGAGTTAAGAAAATGCAAAAAACAGCTTTGCAAAAAATTTGCTCTGCCCCGAGATACAGACCCTCAAAGTAGAGGGGGGGGCGCTTATTAGAAAGGGGGCGCTTATTAGAGATAATACGGTAGTTAATCTGTCCATAGCGGTTCTTTTTCACTGTCAACTATTTTTCTTCAGCAACTCCATCATAGAGTTCTACCATGTATTGCTTCTTCCGTGCTCAATTTTGATTTTTTCGGGGTGTCTCCATTTATTCAAGCATTGGTCTTTCCGTAATCAATATGAACATTTATAATGGCTGAATTTGCTAAAAAAATACAACTAACCCCAAATGTATATCTACCTGGATCATGTAAGTGGTCCACTTGGTTAAATTTCTTTCCTTTATCAAGTCGAGCTAAATTTAAGATATTTTGATTACTTCTCTGAGTCAAGTAACATGTGTAATATTTGAGTGCTTTTCTTGCAGAATTTTTTTGGCCAGGTGGATACCTGCATGATCCAAGGGGTCACCAACAAGTGGTCATCCAATTTATTTTTTTCGACGTCATGATTAACATTTTTTTATTTCAAAAATTTTACAAGCACTTGATACCACCGAACCACTGCGAACGTAGCTTTCAAGCTAGAAGAAAAATCTATAAGTAACAACAAAATAAACCTGCTTGGGCAAATTTGTCCTCGCTTCTGTACTGTCTTGCACCTTATTTGACCTGCTTGACCAATGGCTGAAGATGTCTTGAGGAAGCCCAGGTGTCGCCGCGATCCACTTCAACTTGCTACTGACAACGACCTTGAAGCGAAAAGCTCTGCAAAACATTATTGTTAGTGAAACTACTGAGCATGAAAAAAACCAGTTCGCTGACCACTTGCATAATTAAAGTGTCCACCTAGTCAAAAAAAAACTCTGTCACCGAAAACACCCAAATTTTATATATGTTACGTTACTCGCTGAAGTAATTAACATATCTGAAATTTAGGTGTATTTGGTAACAAAAACTTTTTTGACCAGGTGGACCACCCACATGGATGTTAGATGGATGGAGACAGAGACTGGGTATGGTTTTAAAGTGCTAAGATAATTAGTGGTTGATGTTCAAGGTACAAAAATGGATTGATCCACCCAATTGAAAAAATCCAACTGGATGAAAAATGAATAACACCTAAAAAATTGAGCACAGAAAAGCAATACTTGAAAAAAACTCCATTACGGAGTTGATAAATGCAAAAAAATTAGTACACAGTGCAAAATAACTGTGTTGGACATAAACTATATACGATGAAATTAAGACCACGAGGAAATTATGGCCGCGACGAAATTATACCCGTGACCGAATGAATACATGTCAGTTTTTATATTTTTATTCATGACAGTTGGGTCATGACAGTTGGCACTCATGACAGTTGGCACTCATGACAGTTGGCACTCATGACAGTTGGGAGTTTACCTGGATAAGGTCTAAACCATAGCGGCCAAGAGAAAACCAAATAAAATTTACGTTCGAATCAAATTGAAAGTAAAAATCGAGCGAATTACTTTGGCTACCCTGTAATTCAACTTGGAGTCTTGAAGAAGCATAATCAGTAATTTTCCAGAATACCTTACTTTATCTCAGAGTCAAAAAGGAAGAGCTTTCAAATGAAAATGACTTGCACATGTTTTTGTACTGTTCCTACGATATAGTTGGTGAAAAAGCTCGTCTTTCACTCAACAAATCTGCACAAGAACATTATTTGGGGTCTCTTCTGCTCAATAATTCCTATCGAGTACGTTGTTTTCGTCAGACTTCTAACAATTGTTACAAACCTTTTATTCATAATTTAAATTTTCAGTCCTACGGCTATTTGACCAACACCAATGTGAAATTTTTGCTGGTAGTTGATGCCAGCAACAACATTCTCAAAGACCATGATGTCCGAGCGGTATGATCAAAATCCACTTTGCAAATGCTGAATTTGCTTTTTCCAGATCTTCAAAAGGCTGCACACCAATTACTGCAATGCTGTGGCCAATCCCTTTTACTCTTCTGGAGTGCCATTGAATTCAAGGTGAATTTTTTCTTTATTTAGTTAAAATTTCACTATTTATTTTCAGGTTTTTGAGCCAGACTGTTGAGGAGGTCTTTGAAACATGAACCTGGGAGCCTCGATCATGACACATTTTTATTCACGTCATATTTTGTGTATTTAATTTGTATTTAATAGGGGGACAGAGCTGTTACCGACCTGCGTGGCGTGTGTGCAGGCGCTTGTCCGGACCATTCTGGCGGTCGTTAATGTTTTTGCGGATTAATGTTTTTTGTGAACTATCATCGTCAGATTTTTTTACGGTTCAATTCAAAACAAGCCGCGCTATGTTTCTTGGTGGACTTTCACAGTCTGGGTCGTCTGGTAACAGCTCTGACCAGAGATGAGAATATTAGTAAAATTATCATATCTGTTGTAAACATTTTGATGGATAAAGATTATTTATTGTCGTAGACAGTGTTTTCACTCCAAGAGTCTGGTTTCAGACTGAAACTTTCATGTCCATTATTTCTCTGCTTTTTACAATAAAAACACTGTATCGCGAAACTTGCAGATGTCTAATGGATTTAGTGGTGTCATAAGAATATCTAACATATCCGACTTCATAGAGCCCAGTCAAGTAAGCTTTATTAATTTTCTTCCGAAATTTTTAACCAGTATTGTCTACCAGAAATGTGTGATTCCACTAAATAGCAAACCTATTGAACAAGAAGAAGATAAATTAGTCGGTATTCATGTCAAATCTTCTATGTCCTCATCTCGCATTGGTGTAGCCCGCCCTAACAACTCAGCAGACAAGAAGATCCAAGTGTCCTTGAGTGACTGTCTGGCATGCAGTGGGTGTGTGACCACGGCCGAAACCATGTTGATCGGAAGTCAGACCACCGATCAAATGTTGACGGGTTAGTGATTTGATAGATTTAACTACAGTCAACCTCTGATAATTCCTCTCCCATTCGACACCGTTGGTAATTCGCTTATTTGCTTGTCTATAACATTTTTAACCGAATATCAACCGAGCGACCAAAACTACCATGGTTCTCAAAAACTAAGACAAAATATAATCAGATCTACACTGTTAGAACGAAGTAAATTCTCGAAAAACTGTGGTAAAAAACGTCGGACACAGTTGGGGTACGAACTTTCTGGAGTGTACACTGTAATGTCAAAACTCTTTACAGCGGCCACCGAAAAGTTGAACCCCCAGCCGCCAGGCACTTTTCACCTTGATTTTTGAAGACTTTTGCTAATTCTGCTGGGACAGTCTGATTCCAAAATTTTAAAGATTCCGTTTTCGCTGACTGTCTTTTTTAGATGTTCTCTCTCTAAAAAACAAAAATGTGTGGTCATATTAAGTCTTGACTGTACGACAAATCAAGCGGAAACTAAACTTTGTGGCTACGACAGTTCGCGATTTAGTCTAGATCACATAAAACCTTTGTGAACTGTGAAATATGACATAAAAGTCGTAAATTCACTCGGTGCTCTGCATTTTCTAATTTTATGTGATTCTAATTTTAGCCTGAAAATTTTATTTAATCCATAAAAAATAATTAAAATTTTGCAGGTCTCTCGGACCACCAGCTCTCAGTAGTGACCATCTCCCCACAATCATTGTGCTCCCTAGCTGTCCACTTCCAACTGTCCCCTCAAGTCATGGCCATTCACTTATCCTCCTACTTCAAATCCTTGGGTGCTAAGTATGTGGTCGACTCCAGTTTCGGGCGGCTATTTTCCCGAAAACTGTGCTATGAAGAGTTTAGAAAGAAGCCAAATGGCAATTCAGCCACTTTATTTGCTGGTGCCTGTCCTGGATTTGTGTGGTAGATTTGCCACAAAAATAATGTTTTTTTTTTGAAAAAGGCATTTTAGTTACGCTGAAAAGACCCACGGAGATCTACTGGTGCCGTTGATATCCAAAGTCAGATCTCCCCAAGCTGTTATGGGTGCTCTAGTCAAGGTTGGACCTTATTATCGGTTTAATGTAACCTATTTTGTTGCAGAACTACCTAGCCAAAAAGCTGAAGGTGGTGCCCGGCCAAACATACCATGTGACTGTGATGCCATGCTATGACAAAAAGTTGGAGGCTTCCAGGAAAGATTTTAATTCAGAAGATGATGTCAAGGAGGTGGACTGTGTGATCACAGCAAGTAAAACTTTTTTGGTAATGGTGGAAAATATGGGTTCTAAAATGTTCTTGTTGTTTTAAAAAATTTTTTTTTTGAAATTGGAAAAAGTTGAATACAAGGACAAAGGCGTAGTTGAATACCATATTTTTACTACAGGATGTCTTGGGAATTCTCGATACCTTCTTTTGACAATAATTTTTTATGGGCCTTAGTCTACAATTGGTACCGAAAATCTGCCTTGGTCCGCCCTGTTGTTTTTTTACCATAGCCATAATGGCCAGCAAGCTATTTTTTATACAAAAAAAACAACAGGGCAACCAAGGCAGATTTTTGGTACCAATTGTAGACTAGAGCCGGCATAGTTGAATACCATATTTTCACTACAGGACGTCTCGAAAATTCTCGTTATTTTCTTTTGACAATAAATTTTTTCGTGAGCTGTTTTTAAAAATTTGATTCCTCGGATCGACTCAGCTTGTGATGAGTAGGATTTTGCATTGGTGAATTCTATGGTTTGGGAATTCGCTTACTCAAATGTCCAGCTGGTTCTGGCCCAAACCACAAGTGGAGGTTAGATAGCAAGTATGTGTCGAAATTTCGATTTCTGTACTTGTTTCTTTCAACTTTCCAAATTTCTAAAGTTTCGAATCGAAATAGAAACTTTCGATTTCCATTTCCGTTTCAATATTTTTTCTAAGTTCGAAGAATCGTTGTCATATACAGTCGACGCTCTATATAATATACCCTTCTCATAAGATACGCTCTTTATAAAATACTCTTTGAAATTAGATTGGTTGGTATTAAACTGAATAAGGCAAATCAACATTCTTCATAAGATACGCTCTTTATAAAATACTCTTTGAAATTAGATTGGTTGGTATTAAACTGAATAAGGCAAATCAACATTCTTCATAAGATACTCCTCGGCACAGTCCCCAGTCTTTAAATAGCGCTCATCATAAGATACTTTCATAAAATTACTCTAAAAATACTGTGTTTGCACACTGTGTTCAAAGTTCGCGTCTTGTGTTTAGCGCCGCGTTATTTTTCGGTTTTTTGTGCAGGAAAAACTTTTTTTACTAAAATTAAATTTTTTGCTTCGGTGGACCAAGGTAGACCAGCCTAGAAGGGTATTCAGATACCCTAAAGGGTATTCAGATACCCTAAAGGGTATTCAGATACCCTAAAGGGTATTCAGATACCCTAAAGGGTATTCAGATACCCTAAAGGGTATTCAGATACCCTAAAGGGTATTCAGATACCCTAAAGGGTATTCAGATACCCTAAAGGGTATTCAGATACCCTAAAGGGTATTCAGATACCCTAAAGGGTATTCAGATACCCTAAAGGGTATTCAGATACCCTAAAGGGTATTCAGATACCCTAAAGGGTATTCAGATACCCTAAAGGGTATTCAGATACCTAAAGGGTATTCAGATACCCTAAAGGGTATTCAGATACCCTAAAGGGTATTCAGATACCCTAAAGGGTATTCAGATACCCTAAAGGGTATTCAGATACCCTAAAGGGTATTCAGATACCCTAAAGGGTATTCAGATACCCTAAAGGGTATTCAGATACCCTAAAGGGTATTCAGATAACCTTCAGATACCGTATTCTCTCTAATAGAAGGACGGTCCCCTGGGGGTATCTTATGGAGAGCGTCGACTGTACCAGATAAATTTGTGTCAAAAAAGACACTAAAGAAAAAAGTTAGGGGCAAAAGAAAATCCGCAGTATTTGCGGGACACTCTGTAGACCCGCTAATTTTTATTTCGTTAACTAATTAACAAATTTCTAATTTCAGTTGAGCTGCAACCATTGCTGGAACAATACTTTGCAAATTCTAATGGACAACATGCTTGTATCAGTGGGAACATAGTCGGTCAAGATTTCGACTGGCTCAACAGGTTGGAGCACGGACAAGTGCTAGGGGATGGTGACAAAGAGACATCTGGAGGATTTGCTGACTATATTGTCACACAATTGGCTGTGGAGATGGTGGGTGCTCAACTACAGACAGAGCAAAAGTAGATTTTTGTTCGAAAATTTTTTGATTTTAGAATATTTCTAATTTCCAGAACAAAAGATTTGGAAGTAACAACCGTTGTGACAGATGGAAATGAACCAATTAGAATAGCTAAATTATACGGGTTGGTAATAGTCTTTTTTACGGCAGGAGACTTCCAGCAAACCAGAACAAAATATATAAGACCAAAAACTCAGGCTTTTATGTCGAAAAAAATTATATTTGACATATGATCTAAATCTGAAATATTTTCTAAAAAAGACCTGAAATACTGGTTTGTTGGCGTCAAAACCCTTGGCTATATAAACCAAAAAAAAGTTTTTGTGTCGAAAACAAGAAATTCGAATATTTTTGACCGAAAAACAATATCGGTTAAAGGACCAAGTGCGTCCGGGACATTTTTTTTATTCCGAAATAATTTTTCAAATTATTTATCATGTATCGACATGAATGATATAAAAAAAACAGAGCAGACACGGGAATCGATCCTGAGATCGACAATGACCACACAGCGCTACTATACCACTGAACCACTAAGTCACTTATATACATCGTTTTTTATTTTAATTATTAATTAATATACCAACAATACATACCGTAATTATTCTAATAGAAACCCAGTCTCTAATAGTGACCAACGCCCCCTATTTTTTGACTAAGATTTCAGACTTAGGGTTATTTTTGATTGACAATTTCAAGATTTTTTGAGGATTGAAAAACAGTAACCCCGGGCTTTCTATTAGAATAATTACGGTAATTCAAAAAGTATTTTTGGAGTAAAAGAAGTGTCCCGCACGCTTTAAATTTGCCAAATTCTCATTGTCATCAACAAGTATGGTCCTTTAAGCCAAAATTATAGATTTTCCACCCTAAAAAGCGGAGACTGGCCAGTAAAGCATGGTTATTGAGATTTTCTTTGAAAGTTTACACTTCCACGCTTTTTTCAATTTCTGTAGGGTTGTCGGAGGTAATTTTATTTCGAACTGACGACTAATTGCTGCGTTTGTGAGCACTTTTTCAAGAGGTTGTGGAATCTTCATTTTTAGCTTTTCAGACATTCTTTTTGAACAGTTTTGCACAGAAAGGCAAAATCTACAAAAACTGTTTAAAAAGAATGTCTGACACGCTGAAGATGAAGATTTCACAACCTGTTGAAAAAGTGCTCACAAACCCAGCAATTAGTCATCGGTTCGAAATAAGACTACCCCTGACAACCCTAAATTTCTGTCAATCTGAATCATAAAGCAAAATTCTAGAAAAACGCTTAGTTGCTGAAATACGACCTGGAGTGGGTAGGATGGTCGTCATTTAAAATTTTGGTGCTTCAACTTTAGGTCATATCTTGGCAAACCGAGCAAAGTTTCAAAATTTCGCCTTGTGATTCGGATTTCTGACGGAATTTTAGCTACCAAAATGCCTCAGAAAAAAGTCCACACAAAACGGCATTTATTCGAAAAAAAAATCAAAATTAAAAAAGACCTTAAAAACCCATACACCTAAAAAACGTAGACTGATTGCACACTAGTTGCTTGGTCCAGCAAACTTCGGAATAAACCAGAATGCCACCCAAAATTCTCACAATCCTGCTCTATTTTTCGTTAGCCTACTTCAAAGTTAATCCACCGCCGTATTCAGTTTCAAAAACATCCAGAACGCTGTCCAAAAACTCAAAAGAAAGCGTCTTCAACTGGACTTTGTGGAGGTGATGGCTTGCCCTACAGGTAGCTCACATTTACAAACATGGTAAAATCAACCAAGTTCAGGATGTGCCAATGGGGGTGGTCAGATTAGAGGTGAGAATACTGACCAAAGGGCAGCCATCACACAAAATGTAATTGCCGCTTACCAACAATTGACCCATTCACGAGGTGCGCTGGACTCAGAACTTAGGGCGCTACAGCAGGAATGGAGCCAATTGGACCCTGACTACAAAAACAATCTTTTGACTGAATACCACTCTTTGCAAAATGACAACAATAATCTACTCAGAACCAGTGTTCCCACTTGGTGAATATGGCAAAATATGCATTTTTCTGTGTATTTTATACTAATAAAAGAACCATAGCCACGCGTTCTGGATTGTCTCCCGCCAATTCAAAAATTTTGCCCAATGATTAAACTTCTGTACGGATTCTTCAGCTTGGTTTCTAACAAAACAAAGCCTAGAATTTAATTTTAGGCCTTGTTTTGTTAGAAACCAAGTTAAAAAATCCGTACAGAAGTTCAATGGTTAGGAAATTTGTTTGAATTGGAGGGGGACAACCGTTGTTGGAGACGGCAATGGCCCTTTAAAACCGGATTAAGTCAAAACAAATTTTCTACTGAATATGTAATATCCAGTCACGGCCTTTCAAAGCAGTCAAAAATGGGCAGTAGGTGACTTCTGAACAATTCAAATAAATACAGGAAATAGAAAAACTCTTGAAATTTGACTAGAAAAACAGGTTTCAGACTTCATATGCCTTCTAGTTTTCAAAATTCTAATTTATTGGTCTAGTGCAAAATATCGCAAGGATTCCGATTTTGCCGGTCATTTAGAAAAATGTTTAAAATTTTGCCACTAAAATCCGCGCTTCTCGATAACCCGCCACCCTATTTTGAAAGTAGGGTGGCGGGTTATCGAGAGGCGCGGGTCTTAGTGGCAAAATTTTAAATATTTTTAAAAATGACCGGCAAAATCGGAATCCTTGCGATATTTCGCATCAGGCTGACGAATCATATTCGGTAAAAATTTTCAAAAATTGAGGTAAAAAAAAGTGTTGGACCCGAGGCGGGAATGAACTTGAGGGGTGGCGGGTTATCGAGAATCGACTGTAGTTGACCTAAAGTCTGGACTTTCCTCTGGCATGCACTCAAATTTTTATAAGAAAAATAGTAATTCTGATATTTATGACCTACATCTACTTTTTGATTTCACGTCGAATGAGATAATAATAATAAATTTGGAAAAAATTGAAAAACAGAACGTGTTGGAAGGTGGGGTAGAACTCGCTGGATCTCAAGGAAAATAGCCTTTTAGTGTTTACGCAACAAAATCCAACGATTTGCCCACTGCGATGAGATGTGGAAAAATCTCATCTACTGCCCATTTTGAAAGGCCGTGCCAGCCCCAATAGCAATAATGAAAAAAAATACGCGGTTAAGCAAATCCAAAAAAAAACCCGTGAATTTCTATAAAGATATTCACGGATTTTTTTATCTCTAGATAGAAATTTTGGCAGTACTGTCATATAGACGGCAATGGCCCTGGATCAGACAACAGCTCCCATCTGAATCGTTAAAATAGAAGGAAGAAATAGTTATAAAATAGCTACCTCTTCTTGGCGCGCGTAACTTTGTACACCTCTGGCAGTTCGAACGATTCCTCCACGGTCATTACTCACTGTCGACGATGGCGCGCTAACTGGTATCGAACCTCTTCATAAGCGTTAAAGTTGGAAACTTTATCGCGATGGATGACGGCTGTGAAACATCCTCCCCCTTCTTATGCGATTCCTTCAGCGCCTTTTTGTTATCTCCACTGCGCACTGCCATTACCACACCATCAATTTAGATTTGATCCGACTAAATTGTACATCAATAAGCACCAAAAATATTCTCAAAACAAAACATACATCACTTGCAGCCCTTCTTCTTCAGTTTCCTTAGGGACGTGCCTGCCAATTGTTTGCTGAGAAACCTTGCGCCTATACACGGTGTGAATCTTCGAAGCCACTTTCTTCTGCGATATTGCTCGAACGCCAGTTTGCTGCAGCCAAGAAACGACATCTTGGTTAGTCCACGCAAAAACATTCATACTGTTAGCCGAAATTGGTCTACAGAGGGATAAAGTGGTGAACGAAGGATGAACAAATGAACACAAGTAACAACAGTAAACAACTGTGCATAAATTAAGTTAAAAATTACTTGGAACAGCAAAGGTACAACACTGAATTTCTTATCACTATATACCGCAACTCTGATGACTTTCTGCTACTTATGCCTGAACCTAAAAAAGCAACAAAAGACGAAAGCGGGCAAGTTGGGATTAGCTCCAAATCCAAATGAATTTGGCTTTAAAGTTGTTATGATACGATTTTACCTAAAAACAGTTGATATCACTTCGTCTCTTAACAATGCTATGAGTCGACATTTAGAGAAAACGCCAGTCAAATACAGTCAAACCTGGGTTATCCGACACCCAAAGGGACCGCCCTTATGGTGTCGGATAACTGGGGTGTAGGTTTACCAGGCCAACCAAATGGGCTCATGGTGTCGGATAAAAGAGGGTGTCGGTTAATTGGGGCGTCGGATAACCCAGGTTTGACTGTACGCTATTCGCAAAGTTGAGCTTCGTAGTATTTTTGTTGGGCCAAGTAGACAAGAGCTCAATCGCAACGTTTTTCACAAGATCTGCCCTCAAGAGTCATTATTGAACTCGTGGCATCAGACGCTTTTCCGGGAAAAAAACAAATCGCTATTCGTTTTTTAACATGTGAGCATAACATCAATTTCAGTTAAGGCAAATGGCGAATCCTACCCATCATGTCCTTACAAATTCGATTTTCCGAATGAAAAATTTCGTCGATTTGTACTCAGGCTTAGTTCAAGACGATAGTAGCGCAAAAAACTGTGAAATAACCCCAAGACAGTTTAAAAGCTCTCATTGTTTCTTTGTTATTCCATAAACAATCACGCTTAAAGCCACTACGGCTTTGAGCTCATTCGCAACACGACTACTTGCGTGAAGGTATCTTTCGCTAATCCTGTGCCTGAACCGGGCTCTCAGATGATAGTGCTGGCCTAGTTTGATCAAATACTTTGCATCAATAGAGAGCGCGTGATAACTTCCGACGGCTCACTATGAATTCATTGCAGCTGGACAGCGTATTGTTTCGCTTATTGCAACGCCGAAATTTCAAAGGCGTATTTTCGTCTAACAACTTGGTTAAATTCAACACATATCCACATAGTTTTGTCGCGATTACGCAACGAATGGGATCTAGCGGTGAGCATTGGATAGCTTTTTACTCACTAAACTCTCTAACAATAGAGATTTATGATTTATTAGGCGAACCACTGATTCAGGACTTTCGGAAGTTTTTGCTGAACTGAACTATGCAAATATCATTCACAATATCAATCAACCTTTGCAATCATTCTTTTCTGATTCTTGTGGTAAGTTCTGCATATTCTTCTTAGTTCACCGCCATGCACGTCATTCATCCAAAAAAAAGTTGTAGATATCCTGAAAACAAAAAATGACAAATACGTAAAAATTTTCTATCAATTCCTAAAGCGGCTAAAGTCCATTATACCGATGCTCCGGAAATCGGGGTTTAACCATTCTTAAGGCAGTTTTAGCCCCTGAAAACGATAGAAAACGTGTTTTTAGGGCGCGGTCGACACCATACTTACATTCGCCGCAATGACTAGACCAAGAACGTCCAGAGTTACAAGTATTGTGGTCCGGCTTCAGGGTAACTTGACTGGTGGGTTAAGGCCCAGTTGACTGATGGGGGTAGGGCCCAGTTTACTGGTGGGGGTACAGCCTAGTTTAGCCAATAATTTTGCAATCTAAAGGAACTGGTACGCAACACAGTTTGCATGAGCTCATAAAATCCTGAGCTCAAGTGGGCAAAAAATTGCTATCTTGGCGTTGTAAGTGCTCAACGTGCCGCCGTCCTCCTCACCAATTGAAAGAGTCTTCTCATGGGTAGGCATGGCATCAAGCAAGTTGCGAAACCGTGTGAAGCGAAAAACTCTCAACGCGCAATTGTTCATCGACCTCAACCGGAAGAATATTGGACAAACTTGAATTCTCTAATCCGTATTCTACAATCCATTACGTATTATCCGTAATATCCTCAATAAACATCCCATATACTCATCCATTTTGCTTAATTATTACCTTATTGTGGCTAATCGTTCTGATTGATTGATCTACTTGAAATTGACTGAAACCTCATAAATCCTGAGCTCAACTTCATGAGGATCGTTCTCATGTGAGCTCAACTCACGTGAGGACACATTTTAGAGAACCTCAAGGATTCTCAACCTCAATGATTCTCACCTCACTTCATATTGCTTCAGGACAAATTTTGGAGAACCTCAAGGATTCTCAACCTCAATGATTCTCAAGGATTCTCACCTTAACCCCAACCTCAAGCAAAAATTCTGTCCTCAAGCAAACTGTGGTTCGCAATATGGTACCCCAAAAACATGTGCCACAAAAATGTGTCTAGAAAGATTTTTTTGCTTTCTAAAACAGATTACACGACATTTTAATCGACCATACTTTAAAATAAAAAGTTAATGTAAATGCGGAAATTTGAATAAACAAATCTTTCTAGACACATTTTTGTGGTACATGTTTTTGGGGTACTATATTGCGCACCAGTACCATCTAAAAGGTGAGTAAAAGTGCAATGCAGCGTACCATAACGACAATACCAATGAAGCGGACTGACAAAAAGTACAGATTCCCGCTAACTGAGCAGTAAATTTGCTTGTTCACCAATTGGCAGATGTCCAAAGAATCGCTATTGAGAAACTGAAGAATTTTCGCAAGGATATCACCATTGAACTGGATTGGGGCTTTTGTCGTTAAAATCAATTCTGCGGAACTACTTTCAGCAGATTTGGATTTGTTTTTACTCCAAAAACTGCGCATTCCCAGCTGTCAATGAGAAAAAATTAATAACACTTTTTAATGTAGTCGGTCATTTTTTGCAAACTGATTGCTTGAGGACAAAATCTATGTTTTCGGTCTAGCTCTAATTTGGATGGAATACAAGATAAGAGAACAACAAATTGTTGGTGGAACGCTTTCGTAAATAAAATGATGGAATATAAATTAACTAATGTAGATCAAGATGAAAAGCATATTTCTGGGTATACTGACAAGCCAAGGGCCCTGACTGTAACCTAATTATGAAGCCATAAAAAGTAGAGCAACGACCCGTGGTCCAGTTATATAACACTATGGTATCAAGGTATAGCGAGCTGTTCCTAGAACTTTGGACCAACATTAATACTCGAACTGATTATTTTATTGCCGATTCCTCTCAGTTATGTCAACTGGAACTTCAAAAATTAGTCTAATTTGTCGCCAAAAAACAGTTTTTTTTTAACTTTTCTGCTCTCAACAATGTTGCCAACTGGTTGTCACTACATGGTTTCAATAGAAATCACCTGACCAGATCTCAGCCAGACGAGTAACTGTAGATTGCGAAATCCAGCTAAGACCATTCAAACGCAGACTAATAAACACCATTTATTTACATACTTATTTACATACAATAGGTTTTTTTTATAAAGACACTACAGCAGAATTTTTTTTCGCCCGATTCTTACGATCGATATATAGTTGATAGACCTCGACCTCCCACTGTGAACAAAAGGTAACTTTAAAAGCCTGGTCATTTTTCTTAGAAACTGAGAATTTTTAAAACGAACATTTTATTTAACAAAAGTATCGTATTTTTGTCTTATTGAAAATATTGGACTCAGGATTTTCAAATTATGAATATTGGCTGTATAAAATATTAGGCTATTCAAAAGAATTGATTTGTAAAGTCTGATTTTTATTTGACTGTAATAAATGTTTAATTAATGTAATAAATGATAATAAATGTTTCTTGCCTTTTGATAGAAAAAAATTTACTTTTTGGTTTGTTTCGTTGCCAAGATTACATCTCTCAAACAAGCAACATAAAAAGTGG
>JAMRYI010001686.1:0-14749 GCA_029231635.1 Ditylenchus weischeri | reverse complement strand
CCTCTCTAATAAACACCCTCCTCTAATAAACTCCCCTCTCTAATAAACACCTCTCTAATAAACTCATCCTTCTAATAAACTCCCTCTCTTAAAAATCGTTATCCATTGAGGAATAGGACCGAGGACTGTCCATTCTGAATTTTATCTATAAATATAACAAGCTGCAAGAGAAGCCGAAGCATCTCTATCCACATAAAAAATATTTAAAAATAGACGCCAGCTAATCGATAGCAAGGAATATAATTTTTTGTTCAGAAATATATTATTTGAAATTTAATATTTCAGCTTAGTTCATTATTAGCTATAATATTTTGTGTTAATCAAAAAGATGATAAGTTGGAAATTTTCTAAGTTCTACTATAAAATAATATTTATCCTAATCCAAATTGCATTGTTCCAACTACTTTTAACATGTGGTGTTTCTGGGCGATACAAAAAAGGTGTGTTCTACTATCATTTTACCGATTCACATGGTGTCCTAAGAAATTCGGGCACTTCTAGAAAAATTTTTAAGGGCATTAGCGCATCATCTGATTTTTTCGTGTAATCAAGAATGTTGAAATAACGATTGTGAGACTGGTACCGAGTCCTCTCATCCTGCCGTAACCCTAGGTCTAGCTCTCCTAGCATGAGATTCACGTGGCTTGCTGCGCTGGGCTAACTCACTACGTGGTTTATTCACCATTTCGCACTTGAAGTTGAAATTAAGACCTAGGGCTGCAACCGTCCATCCTTGTTACACCAAAGACATTAAGAAAGACATAATACAGAGTTTACCATTCTTTTTGTTTTGCTCATTACTTTTCAAATTTAATGTGTCTCGATGAGATCCTTCAGAGGCAATCGACACTGCAGGCAATCGAATCACACCAAACATGCTTATTAACATTTATTGAAACATCAACAAAAACAACAGACGAAAGCAACAACGAAAATTAACAATTTTCATTCAATATTGCCATTTTATTGTTCGACTCATCTTCCTTGGACTTTGATGCATCGTTGAAGGCGACAGCCATAGCTATTAATTGCTTTTTGGTCCATGTCAGTAGGCAGTTCTTGGCAGGCTCGCATGATTCGTTTTTTCAGTTCTTCGAGATCGGAAGGCTGAGTTTGGTACACTTGATTTTCCATCCATCCCCAGAGATAGAAGTCGCACTGCGTCAAAACAGGAGAATACGGCTGCCACGGATATGGAGCAGGTCAGTTTGCTGAGCTTATTCCCATCCAACGGTTTCGGTACTTGCGGTTGAGAAACGTAAAAACGTCCGGATGATAATGAGGTGGTGCACCATCATGCATGAAGATCATTTGATTTGCTGCATTTTCCGGCCACTGTTGCACGGTCAGAAGATCCAGATAGTTTGCATGATCGACGTTTTCCTCAACGAAGAATGGACCGGCCGTTTCTCTTGCTCCGATTGCTGCCCAAACTCTTACCCGAAGAGAATGCAACGGCGCTTCTTGGAACTGATAAGGATTGATTTCTGACCAGTAACGAAAGTTGTGATGATTGACGCTGACATGAAGATTGAAGTGAGCATCGTCTTGAACAAATTGGAACTTCTTTTCTTTGAGGATTCTTCGGATAGATGTCATTCCTTCTTGTTTCGACACTTTCATCGGAGTCAGATGAACGTCTTCTCGGAAGGCGAACACTGCTTCTTCTGTCAATTCTGCACGGACCCACCTGAAACAAAACATTAACACAACAAACAACAACATGCAAACTTTGGCATCGTTTTCTTTCCTATGTTAACGCTGCCGGTTTCAGAGAACTTGGCCCATTAGTCGTAGATTTGATAATTGCCCGGTGTTCTTGCATTTCTTCCGTACTTCTTTCGATACTCGATTCGAAGTTGCTTCGGCGATCCTTTGATTCCGTACCAGATGATTGTCCATGCTTTCTGTTTGATAGAGTATTCAATTTTGAGCTAAAATCAAACACAAGTTCAGAAAAACATGAAAACATGAATGCAAAGTGATTATTTTGGTGTCATTCGATTGCCTATAGTGTCCTCTATCGACTGAAAAAGATCTCGTCCAAACACAATAAATTTGAAAAGTTATGAGCAAAACAAAAAGTTTGGTAAGATTGGCAAACCCCTTAAAATAAAATAATTAAATGTGGAAATAACTTATTTCCTCTAATAAGGCCCCATGAGGCCTTATTTTTCAAACTCCGAAAATCAGAAAAATTTGAAGTCGATTTCGAGATTTTCGGGTGCTCAATTTCACGCTGAGCACGAAGACTGAAAAATATTTAGTAAACAGGATGGATTCGAACGGGTAAATAGCATTTGAAAAAAGTTAATTTCCGCTTGTTCCCAAATACCTAGAAGTAAGTGGCACTTGCTCAAATTTATGTACCACCTCGGCTTGTAATATCTCAAAATGCAGGATCAGAGCTATTTATTGCACATAAATTTGTAGCAAAGTGAACATAATTTCGAAAACTAGATTATAAAAGAATAATCGAAAATTTTCAGTGAAATTATGATCATTCTGCTACAAATTTATGTGCGATAAACATTAGGTTGTGTCATAAGTTCGTTCGTTTTTGCCTTGATCCTCCCTGTTGTCTTTTTGGCGCAATTTTAAAAGCTCGTGTTAGTCATTATTACTTAATGACTTAAGTTATTTTTACATCATTCAGTCATCCATTTTTACAGCTTTTGCGTTATTTGCTGCACTGTTCATTAGTTTTAGATGGACATCAATCATACTCGCCACTTAATACTGTTTCTGATTAAACTTTACAAATTTTGATTGCAGCATCAGTTCCTTCCAGGCCAGCATCAAAAAGAAACAGCATTAATTGGCGAATATGATTGATATTCATCTAAAAATAATGAACAGTACAGCAAATAATGCAAAAGCTGTGAAAATGAATGACTGAATCATGTAATGACCAACACGAAATTTTAAAATTGCGCCAAAAAGACAACAGGGGGACCAAGGCAAAAACAAACGAACTTATGACACATCCTAACAGCTTTCATCACGCCCTGCATTTTGAGATATTACCGTGTTCTCTCTAATAGAATATCTAATAGAAAAACATGTCCTTCTATTTTTCATTTCCCCTCTTGACCCCTGTCCTTCTAATAGAGAGTGTCCTTCTAATAGAGAGTGTCTTTCTATTAGAGAGAATACGGTACACGACCAGGTGGTACATAAATTTGAGCAAGTATCAGTCATCTACAGGTGGTTGGGAACAAGCAAAAATTAACTATTTTCAAATGCTGTTTTACCCGTTCGAACAACTCCTGTTTCTGAAATTTTTTCAGCCTTCGTGCTCAGCGTGAAATTCTGCACAAAAAGCATACAAATACGCACGGCCTTTTCCGTGTTGAAGCTGTGTTAAACAGAGAAAAGGCGTGGACTAGCAGTTATTTTCTTTTTGGAAAAAATTTTACATGCATTCTCATCCTGATGTTTCAGGTTTTTACCTTGTTTTTAAAAGTGGTATACCGTATTCACTCTATTAATCGCCCACCCTCTAATAAACGCCCACCCCTCGCTTTTTTGATTAGGATTTCAGAGTTAGGGAACATTCATAAATTATGTCACACTGACAGGAGGGTAGGTGGTGTTTTCCCATGCCAATCTGACAAAATCTGACAAGGGGGGTGGGTGGTAGAAGACCTTTTTTTCTGACAGGAATGTCAGATTTCTCCGCAAATTTTTCGCTAAATATTTTAAGAATTTAAGATAGATTTCTAAAATTTTAAATTATTTTGTCGTATAAAAAAATATATACATATAGATAGATATATTTTAATACATAGATTTGAAAATAAATATTGAATTTTCCCATCATGGCTCATATTTCAAGTCATATTAAAACTCATATTAAAAGCAATATTTTTTATGCACTTGTAACTTAAAAACATGCAATTAACATATAATAAAGGCTTCTGTTATTTTACACTATCATTTTTAAGGTTTTAAACTTCAAAAAATGTGCAGAAATAAATTTTGGGTCACAAAGTTGTGTCAGAAAATTGTCAGATTTCAATAAGGGGGGTCAAGCCCATTCTGACATGTTCTGACAGGGGGTGGGGTTCCTAAAAACGGCCTGTCAGTCTGACATAATTTATGGATGTTCCCTTAGGGCCATTTTTGATTGACAATTTCAAGATTTTTGAGGGGTTGAAAAATAAACGCCCATGGGCGATTAATAGAGTGAATACGGTAATGTCATTAATATCCGATTTGACGCAAAATGAATGAAAATGGGACAATTCAAACAATTTTTAACTGGTTCTTGCATTAATTTTTTGGAACACTGGGTCATGCTCATTTAAACAAACATTGACTGTTTGCATGAAAATAGTTTGTATGATTAGTTAACAAAATTAAGATCGCAATCAATTAAATCAAACTAATCAAAATGTGCAGTCCTCGACTCGATCAGCAAACACTAAGGCGCCGAGTCAGCAAATTTCACAGTTGGAATGGTTCAAACCAGGTGGGTTTTTTTGTTTACTTGATTGCACGAAAAAATTTATCGTATCTTTCTATTAAAAGCCGCTACTTATTTATTGTACTTATTTTTGCTGTCAAAATCTGATTTTTTGAAGAGTGTAATTATTTTTGAAAATTTTCATTATTATCCCATTTATTCAGGGAACTTAATTGTACTTTTTAAAAAGATTTGTACTTTTTTTCGGGACCCCAAATGTATTTTATTTTGAAAGTTTTAGTCAAAATCTTTTTTTTTCGCTTCGAAATAGCAATAAGCACTGTATAAAATGTCATTTTTGACGAAAAATGACGAAATTGCATACACTTATTGGGTTAGAGGGCCCACTGGGGGACCCTAAGAAGTAGCTGATACTACTTGTGATACTACTTATGATGCTACTTGTACATACAGTAGTATTAGGCATACTTCTACTTTAGGGTCGTGTATATTTGTAAATGTCAGGCAAGCACTTAACCCATATTAAGTAGTCTTTTAACTACTAAATCTAACTTAAGTGGTATTTTAAAGACACACAACAGATAAGTAGTCTTTATAATACTACTTGATCTGGAATTAGACTTTGACATACAGGGTGCGGAAACTGTTTTACCCACATTTGTTTTGCATGTAACTTTTTACATTCGTGCACAAATTTCGCCGTTGATCACACATTCGAAAGCTCAGAGTCTGGGATTTCGTCTCAAAAAAAGAACGGGTCATTTTCTCGATTTTTCACAAAGTTATGGCTATTGTTGTTAAACGCTTATTTCTCGCTGTTTTTATCATTATTTTTAGTATGGGGGCAAAGTTTCTTGGGCTCTGCTCAACAATCATTTTCCGAATCGGTGGATTGGTTGCCTGCTCGCTCTCTGGACTTAACCTGGATGGAATTTTCTGTTGGGGTCATGTTAAGAGTAAGGTCTACACGGATAAACCTAAAGCTAATCTTGATGCCCTGCTTGAACGGATCGTCGAAGAAATGGTGCAGCTTCCGCTGGAGAAGATTTCAGCCACCGACTTTAGCTATGCATTGAAAGAAATGGAAGGAGTGTGGAAACGAGATAGACTGCCATTCTTGTTGTTGTTACAAACATTTGTGAATAAATTATTGAATTTTCTCTTCATTGTTAAAATAGCCAATTTTGTTAAAAATCGAGGAAATGACCCGTTCTTTTTTTAAACAAAATCGTAGACTCTGACCCAGACTCTAAATGGCCAATTGCAAAATTTGTGCACGAATTTAAAAAGTTACATGCAAAGTAAATGTGGGTAAAATAGTTGCCGCACCCTGTACTACTAGCCAGGGGTCTCCAACCCAGCAAATACCGATGACTTGGGCTACCCTGTAAATTTTAATTTATAACTTTAGAAAATTACAAAAAGGAGAAATTGAATCAGGAAGTGCTGAACGCTAACTTAGAATTGCTAGCTATTTACTACAGCTGTTTGGGTAAGGTTCTGTTATCAAAGGACAAAGCTAAAACAGACGGGTTAAATGAGAACGAGATCAGAGAAAAAATGCATGAGCGTAAAGATTTGCTACTACATCTTACTGCAACATTTTTAAATGAAAATGATGAAAAAGAAAAACTTTCTAGTGGTAAAAAGTTTTACTACGATTAATTAAAATAATAATTTAAAATGTATTCAGAAAAGTTTGAAAGAAAGATAAAAGAATATTTTGTTGCTCAAACAGCTTATTTGGACTATGAAGAAAACAAAAGTAAGTAGAGTTGAGTCTGATATGAGGTACCTCCGATATAAGGCGGCATAAATTTTATGTCCAAAATCAAAGTAAAGCTGGTATAAAACTACTCTTAAAGGATCATGCCTGTGCGTTACACGGAGAAAAGGCATGAACCAGCAGTTCTTTCTTTCTTTTGATATCGGTTTAAAGAGGCTTTAAGTTTAACTCCACACCAAAGTGTTGGTTTACCGAGGTTTTCAATAAAAGAGATTTCAAATAAATATATAGTTGACACTTTTTTAAAATTTTTAATTGACTGAACTTAAACAAGTTTTTATGAAATCAATAATGAAGTTTAAATTGTTTTTAGCTAAATCTCATTGAAAATAAGCCAATTTTGATTGAAAATGATTTATATTTAGT
Organism: Ditylenchus weischeri; assembly: GCA_029231635.1. NCBI lineage: Eukaryota > Metazoa > Nematoda > Chromadorea > Rhabditida > Anguinidae > Ditylenchus > Ditylenchus weischeri. The sequence goes on along the minus strand of JAMRYI010001686.1, from coordinate 8,168 downwards.
TCAAAATTTATGGGGATGTCGGTTTATCGAGAGCGATTTCCTTTGTGCGTGCAGGCTCAATGTGTTGGTTTAAAGGGTGTCGGCTTATCGAGAGCGATTTCCTTTGTGCGTGCAGGCTCAATGTGTTGGTTTAAGAGTGTCGGCTTATCGAGAGCGATTTTTTGTGCGTGCAGGCTCAATGTGTTGGTTTAAAGGGTGTCGGCTTATCGAGAGCGATTTCGTGCGTGCAGGCTCAACGTGTTGGTTTGAAGGGTGTCAGTGGGTTGTCTCATAATTAATGAGACTTTTTCGATTTGTCGCATTTAACCAAAACACTTTATTTGTCAACAAACATTCAACAGTTATTCATCAGGCGGATATTCGCCGTCGTACTCGGAAGCCCAATTCTACTTCTGCGGCCAAATGTCGATGCCTCGCTCATAAAAATTCTGGGTGTCTTTGGCAATTCATTAAATGTTCTGTAAACCTTCCTGTTGCCAGTTGCTGAGCGAACGATTCAAATGGTAATCGGTAGGCGCTTCAGTAGGCGAGTAGGGTGGATGTGGCAGCAGTTCCCAAACAATGTCTTGTACTGCTTGGAGGACGTCAGCGCGGATATGAGGCCTTGCATTGTCTTGGTGGAAGATGATGGAATCTTTCTTTCCGGCCGCTTTATTTCAATAGCACGACGAAGACGATCGAGCTGAGCCAGATAAACGGATCCATTTAAATTATATAAGGGATAAAAAAAGACATCTGGATTAGTATCAAAGAAAAAAGGAAAACGCAAAAAAGAATTACAAATTGAAAATAAAAAAGTTGAGTGTATCATTTGAAAAAGGTCTAAAAAAGTCGCATTAATTGTGAGACAACCCAATATTTTTATTTATACGAGAACAACTGAAACACATATCTGGTGCAGAATTCAACGAGCTTTCAAAAAATACAAATTTACTCTGGTTGGTCACCGTATAACATGCCAAATCTTAGTATTTTCGAAAATCCTATTAAATAAAAAATTTAGTTTCTTTTTAGAAGCATCGAAAAATTGTTGATATCACTTTTTATTTTGATATCACGGTTTATTGATTTATTTTTCAGCTTCAACTTGACTGTATCAGAAAGCGCATAAATTGCACATAATTTTAAGGGCTTCAAAATAAGCTTTTGGTAAACTACATCTGATCGTTTTTTGTTTTAAAGTGATTTTTTCAGGTCGACACTCGAGTGAGTGTCGACCTGAATGACCAAGCTTTTAACCAAAATTTTTTGATCAATAGCTCATTTTCAAAGCCCTGAATCTCAGGCACAAGTTGGTAGTAACAGAAATTTTTTCAATGAAGGAAACAATTTACAGACCTTCTCGCGCTAAAATCACGCTTAAATCGACACTTGGCTCGACACTTCATGTGTACCTTAACAGAAAGTAGTCTTAAAATCAATAAATTTGTTAGTGCCTTTTGTGGCGTTCTGTATTTTCATGATTTTCTGGCAGAAAGTTTGTTTTTTGTAAATTTAGACAAGTTAGCGTTGAGAGGTGCTCAACCTTGTATCCCAAGTTACAAAAAACGTAAAAATCAGATAAGAGCACTTTTTGAAATAATTTTCTCCTATCTTGTTCAGCGAGAAATGTTGAATAAAACGCTCGCATTAATACAAACCGCCTGTTAAACCCTTATTGATCGATTAAAAAAAACCACGGAACCGTCTCCTAATACTACTTTGCCGTAAAAACCATAACTTGAAATCAAACCGAAAGTATGTTAGACGAAAATTGAGAATTTTTTATTCAGAAAGAGTTTAGAAATGACTCTTTTTTTCGTTTTGAGCAGAAAAATAAGCGCGGGATGAGATTTCAGGTCACTTTTCAAGAAATCTAAGTATGGGAGAGTCACAAAAGAAGTGCCCATCGATTAAGCAAAGTGATATGAAATTTGATGGTAGCAAAAAAGGCAACAAAACATAAAAAAACTTTAAAACCTCATTGATAGGATAGTCAATCAGTTTATGATGTAACATATATCCTCCAATCAGTCGGTCAGCCGCCTTTTTTGAACCTCTGAAAATCGAAAAAATTTGAAGTTGATTTAGATCTTTTTGGGTTCTTAAAGAGGCATGCCCTTGCGTTTTGAAAAGTTAAGGAGGGGGGACCAGCAAAATTTTTTGGGTAATGCCATTTCTCACTTGTTTTGCATCGAATCTGATATTGATGACCTTATAATACTTTTCAAAGTTAGGCAGAAAACTTAAAAAATATAGATAAGAGTGCTGCCTTATTAGAGGAAATTATTCGAGGAAATATCACAATTAAAGACAAATTTGATGTTATCAGGTTTTTACCGGTATAAGGAGCAAGTTTTTAAAAAATCAATCGAATTTGGTTGAAAAAGAAAATGAACAATAGACCAGATAAAACCTCAGAAAAGTCCGGGACACCATATTATTTTGTTTAACAAATATGTTTTATAAAAACCAAGTCGAATTTTGTCTTAACACTTTTAAAACCTTCAAAAAAAAAATTTTAGCAGGTAAATCAGACAAAGACGAAAGTAAGAAATTAAAAAAAATAATTAAAACTAAAGAAATTTCCATGAAAATGTTAGACTTCAAACTGCTTAAACAAATCAACAAGCTTAATCAAGGTAAGTTCAGATTGTGAAAAAAAGTTAGTGAAAAAAGATAGACTTTGAGTTAAATTAAACAGTACCGTGTGCGGCAAAAGTTCCCGATGCTTTCTAAAATAGCTGTTTAGGCATAAAAACTATGTATTTTTATTTCTTAATATCTACTCTTCAAAAAATGTATTAGCTTTTTGAACGCTCTGATCCACGAGCGGGTCTTTCAACTCTCTGAAGGCAGAATTTCATGACGAACACGATGGCTTTTTCAGAATTTTTTCAAATCTAAAAGGTGGTCTAAATCGCTTTTTGAAACATGTGACCCATAGGCCGGGCAACACAAAGTTAGAAAAGGCTATAAATTTTTCTTCATTTAATTTTATTCTGTTTTAAAAACCATAAATATTCCTTATAAGCTCATCTATCTTTCTTGAGTTGCATAAATATTGGGGTTGGCCTTGGGGTATGTATGCTTTTTAAAAACTAGTTTTAATTGAGTATAATGATGTGCATGGATTTGTTGACCCCACCCCAAGAAGTCCACCAAATATTTCCGGCCGTCTAGTGTACTGAAAGTTTATTGAGTCAAGTGTTGATACCTAGAGCAAAATATACCTTATTTATGCTCATACTGTGAATAGTTGTCTGATCTAATATAAGTGCAGTCCATTCTGCGTAAAGTTAGACCTAAGTAGCATTTCTTGTGGGAGAGGCTCCTTAGTTGATGCTTCGGCTGTGACTTGGGTTTTTGGGTTCTGACCCTTTCTTGGCTCTTCTTCCTCCTCCGCATCAGTGAACCTTGTAGTCCAAGATTAGCTCATCGTCGAAGTCCATTGTATTTCTGGAATCAACAAAGTTTACTATGTTTATTGGTTCAGGGTTAGTGATTTTTGATGGGGTAGCCGGCCCGCCGATTTGGAGTGGGTATAAGTGATTAATTGCCCTTCGCCACTCCCGTTTGTGCGCACCCACGTTTAGTAAAGCTGAGCGAATTCGGCCATCAGCGCTCTTCTGAAACTGAGTTACCGTATAACCTCCATTAAACGGGCATGCCCGTTTAATTTTCAAGTTTTCCGTTTTCCGAAGTTTGCTATCCAGTGGCTATTCTCGATTTGTTGTTCTCGGCCTCCATTCATCATCTTCTTCTCCGATCAGTGGTAGGTCAGTTGACACTGGGTCTTGACAGTAAGGAATCAGGAACTCGACTGGTCGCAGAATCTGGGTGATTTCCCCGTCTATGATTGCCGTTAATGGTCTTGCGTTGACGACACCTTCGATTTCTGTCAACAAGGTCGGCAGCACTTCCTAGGTGAACCACGAGCGTTTAACTGTTCGTCTCAGGGACTCTTTGACGCATTTACCATGGACTCGTAGACTCCCCCTATCCAGGCGGCACGTTCTGGTATAAACATCCATTTGATTCCTTTTTTCAGCGCAAAATTGTGAACTTCCGGCAAACTTTCCGTCATCCGGCAAGCTTTTCTGGTTCTCAGTTCCATGCTGGACGTCTTGGATTTTGGAACCTCGTTGCCCCAAACTTTGGAAATCGCCACTGAGGCGGCAACAAAATTTTTTCGTTATCTGAGGTTACGGTCTCTGGGACTCCTCTACGAGCAATGAACTTTCGGAATGTGTGAAGAAACATGACTGCCGAATAGTCTTGCGCAACTTCCAGATGAATCGCTCGTGTTGCCATGCATGTGAACAACGATACCCACACTTTTTTCGAAGCCTTGATTTTCTTGCCTCTGAGTCGAACTCAGCTTTCACTTGCATGGTCTAAAATAGTCAATGCCGCAGTGTGCGAAGGGCCTGCATCTGGACACTCGGTTCGCTGGCAAATCTGGAAAATCCGGAAATTTGTATGGTTTCACTCGCAGATGCACTTGACGCAACTCTTTCGCAATGTTGCAGAGACAGCCTTTGTTCCATGCGGTGCCAAAACTTCTGTCGCATCATTGCTGTTGTGGTGTTCACTGACGCGAGATGGTTGATCTCATGGGCATCTTGTACGATTATAGTTGCGATTCTGGACTCATTCGGCAGATATATCGGCTGTTTAGCGTAAGCAGATACCTCGCTGTTTTTCAGTCGGCTGTTCAGCCTGAAAATTTGGTCTTTGTGTAAAAACATCTGAAGCTCCTCTTGGATTGCTTCAGTAGGCAGAAATCTCTGTTGCTCTTGCCGGATCAGGTATTTCTCAGCAATTCTCAGCTCTGGCTGTAGTTAGTCCGGTACGGCTTGGTGGAGTGAGTTGAGTCCCTCAGACTCCGTTTCTAGTAATGGCTTACAGGTTTACGATAGGAAACCGGAGTTGCCATTTGATGGGATCCAGGTCTGTGAGATTTCGGTTGGTCCATTTCTTTTTTGTCAATAAAAAGTCTGACAGTCGGAGGTCACCTTGAGTGAGCTTCAATAGGACGAGTCACTTACATTTCGATTGCGCGAAGCTTAGCTGTTTTTAAGAGGTACTTTGGGTGTAGGGGTCCTAGTTATTTTGGGAAGTTTTCGATCCTGAGAGTGATAAAGTTATCCCTTGGAACAGCAAGGAATATGGTGTGTGGTTCAACATCTCCCTCAACGATAGGGAGCTCACGAATGAGGTCGTTTCCAAAGAAGATGAATGTCGGGGTATACTCAATAAGAAAACTGCCCAGAATATGAGTTATATGAAAGCTATTTTTCAGAAAATTTTCTTTTTTTTCTCTCAAGCTATCACATTGGGTTGCACCTCGGAAATAAACCAGCATCACAGAGTAATATGAATGACGCTATTCTGAATTTTATCGTCATCTCTGGCCAATCAGTGAACTTAATGAGTAATCAGATCAATTTTGAACCAGACAATTAACACCAATGTTTTGATGATGCATTTCTTTGTATACAAGTCCGACAAAAATTGTTCTTTCATAAAGAGCATAAGGTCATCAAGACCAAGAGCAGGGGTCTTTTGCATAGTTCAAGCAACTCACCAGGTGGCACACCAGAGTAAACTGTAATACCCTGTGGACCCACTAATAATCATACCGAAAGGTAATTCGAATTTCAAATCTTCAGGATCAAAAGAATATTTAGAACGCTGTTAATCATTGTTTGAATTTTTTATTAATGACATGACTTTTATAAGTTAAGCTTCATTCTTTGTCTAATAATGAGAGTGTGGAAGGGATATAAAGAGAGGGATGACAGAAAGGTCAATCCTATGAAGCCACAATCAATATTATAGAATATGCAACAGAGTCAAGAGGCCCTTTCTTTTCATATCTAGAATGTTCTTCTAGGTGGATTGGGTTCTGACAAATTTTTATTTATTTTTAATTTTGTTTTGTAAGAATTGTTGTTGCCCTACGGGCGGGTTTTATTTTTCACTGATATTTCCGTAGCATTTTTTAATTATTTTCCGCTGACATTTTCATAGAAATTTTTGATTTATGTTTTTTTCACTTATATTACCGTAGTATTTTTCGATTTTCTCGGTTCTTTTTCCACTTTTAATAAATACACTACTTGTGTTATCGTCTATGCTTAGATTTTCATTGACTTCATATCAAAATATTGAAATTTCGCATTTTTTTTATCATAGCGTTAAATTCTTTAAAAATAGAAGCCTTTATGACACGCACACACACGCACAGAACAATAAAAAGCAGCGAGAGTACAACAATTTTATCTTCGAGGTGTTTTAAACATTAGCTAACTGAGACTTGGAGACTGATGCAGACGCTACCACCATGTAAGTCATTCTTCTTAGGAATCAGAGCAGCTACACTATTTGGGTATAGAAAGAGTCACAGTACCTTGAATGACCACCACACGGGTTTAAGAATTTGATCCTTCGAGACTTCTCTTGAGATACCACGAAGAAGGGATGAAGACTAAACACAAAAGATTTATATTGAAACATAGAAAGATAGAAATACTACAGTACCTGAATGACCACCACTGGTTTAAGAACTTGATCCTGCGAGACTTCTCTTGAGACACCACGAAGAAGGGACGAAGACTAAACACAAAAGATTTATATTGAAACATAAAAGATATAACAGTCACAGTACCTTGAATGACCACCACTGGGTTTAAGAACTTGATCCTGCGAGACTTCTCTTGAGACACCACGAAGAAGGGACGAAGACTAAACACAAAGATTTATATTGAAACATAAAAAGATATAACAGTCACAGTACCTTGAATGACCACCACTGGGTTTAAGAACTTGATCCTGCGAGACTTCTCTTGAGACACCACGAAGAAGGGACGAAGACTAAACACAAAAGATTTATATTGAAACATAAAAAGATATAACAGTCACAGTACCTTGAATGACCACCACTCGGGTTTAAGAACTTGATCCATCGAGACTTCTCTTGAGACACCACGAAGAAGGGACGAAGACTAAACACAAAATATTTATATTGAAACATAGAAAGATATAACAGTCACAGTACCTTGAATGACCACGACTCGCATTTAAGAACTTGATCCTTTGAGATTTCTCTTGAGACACGACGAAGAAGGGACGAAGACAAAATACAAAGATTGCACGGATCCGTTTTAAAATTTCGAATTGATAACAATAAACAGTTTATTACACACAGCACACATGAAAAAGCAGCGAAAAAACATTTTTGTTTTCAATGTATTCTGAACATCAGCTGTCTGCAACTTGAGAACTGATTCGATCGTTTCACTTCATACGTCACAACGCAAAGCAAGAAAGACTAAAGGAAGAAATAACATCAAAGAATCGAACACACACAGCATTATTTATGACCATGAGCTGCTTGATTCCTCGACGACTCCACTTTAGACTTCATAAAGCAGAGAAACTGAACGAATATGATTTATGATCGAAACAAAAGAGAATCAAACACTGACAGCATTAATGATGACCTTAATGATGGTTCAGCAGCTTGATTCATCGACACTTCTTCTGAGGCACAACATAGAAAAGAAGATATAAATCAATAAGATTTTTACCGAAACATAGAAGAATATAACAGTCACAGTACCATGAATGACCACCACTCGGGTTCTGCACCTTTATTTATCAACACTTTTTTGAGGCACCACAAAGAAGAGAAAATCTGAACCGAAAAGATTTATACCAGAACATAGGAGAATATAATAGTCATAGTACATTCAAGGACCACCATTCGGGTTCAGCAGCTTGATTCATCAACACTTCTTCTGAGGCACAATATTGAAGAGAGAATCTGAATAAAAAAAATTTGAAAACATTTATTTCGAAACATCGACAAATGAAACGATCACAGTACCATGATTGACACCACTCGGGTTTAGCACTTTCATTCTTCAAGCACATCTCTTGAGAAGCCACGAAAAGAAGCGAAAACTGAACAGAAAACATTTATTTCGAAACATGGACGAATAAAACAGTCACAGTACCATGATTGACCACCACTCGGGTTTAGCGCCTCGATTTTTTGCTTCATCCACATAAGACGTCACGAAGAGAAGCGAGACTGAACGCGAAAAAGTATAATCAAAGAGTATAAGTAAAAGAGACTCAACCACTGACTTTTCAGAACCAAAAATAATAAGACTCTCAAA
>JAMRYI010001225.1:0-37542 GCA_029231635.1 Ditylenchus weischeri | reverse complement strand
GTTTGACCTGTCAAATGACAAAAAATGACCAAATTCCGGTCATTTAAAAAATATACCCAAACAACATACAGGGCATTGCAGAGAATCTACTAGGTTTGTGAATATAGCCGCACAAATACTTTTCGAGTAATTAGTTGTTAATTACTCTCAAGCCTGCTTGATACTCTCGACAAGTTCTACAAGAAAGTAGGGTTGGGCGATGGTTTTCGAACCAGTCATTTGATATTTTTTAACCGTCAAGTAAATTTTGGGTGAAAAAGATTTTAATTTATGTTTGATAGTTGGCTCTCAGTATACAGTTAATTCCCCAACTTCAAAACAACAAAAGTTTGAATTCGGAAAAGCTTTCACAGCAAAGGTATTTGCACAAGAAAAAAATGGTGTTCGCCCATTTCACGTCATAGGACAAATGAGCCGAATGGAGCCTTAGGACAAATGAATTTTTTTGTCTTGTTAAGAACTATTATCAGTTAAAAAGTATTCATTTACCGAAAGCTCTTTTAATGGCTGAGGACCTTCCGCAATCAGATTTGAAGATTGTTGTGAAAAAAATTGAGATTTTGCCCTTTCAAAGTGAAAAGTGGATTTATATTTGAATTTCAAAATACGATATAGGCGCCGATAGGCGCCTGCTATCCCTAGTTTTTATATTTTTTGGTATCCAAACTTTGTTTTTTGCATCAATTCGAGCATTCTAAAGATGGTTTGATAGTAGTCTTATGTCATTTTTTAGGGTATTTTTTGAGTTTTGGTAAAACTGCTCAAGTAACAGAGCAGATACTTCTCCTTCATCAGTTTTGAACTTCCTTATTTCAACCTATCTACTGATTGAAATCCATTCATCAGAGGTAATTATTCATCTCTAGATTTATCCGTCCACTTGAACCACCTGAGCATTGGGTAACACTACCTGAGTAATACTACCAAGGCACTTACATCTGAGTACCTTTACTTAGATATAACGACCGAACTAATATTCAAGAAAATAAAATGTTTGCTACGACCAGGATTCGAACCTGTAACCTCGGGCGCCATTTGTCCTATTTTCTGACCTAGGGCGCGAAAAGGTCTGGCGCGAAATGTCCTATACCCCTCTTTAAGGTTCTCTCCAGGATTGCTGCATGGAAAGCTTTCCGGACAGAAAAAATTCCAAAAAACTGGTAAGAAGTAAAAACAGGAGAAGAGAAACTCTTTGTGGGCCGAACCCGTGTTACACCTCGTTTTTATGCGTTTTCACTAGGGTTATTTAGACGGTAAGTTACCACGGTAACCTACTACAGCCTGTATAACTTACCAAAAAAAAATTTAAAACAGTTAACTACAGATAACCGTACAGTTAACTGTATACTACCACCTGTACAATCCCTTGTTATTTCTGTCCGATTTCTCACCGCCAACTTTCCGGCTAACTTTCCAAATCTTTTCTGTCCGGGACCCGTAGTCATTATCGATTTAGAGTTTAGAATTTATGCTAAACTCTAAATTCGAGAAAAATTAGTCGTAGTCAATATATCTAAATTCCACCTTTTATTTAGTCACTAAATATTCAGAATTTCGGTAGTCAATATAATTTGACTCTAAAGTTTAGACTCTACTTTTTTTAGAGTCTACTTTTCGTAGTCAAAATGGAGTCTAAACTCCACTTTTCGTGGTCAGTATAGAGACTAAACTCTAATTTTTCCCAATAAAAAAGTGGGGCGGTGGGGGGCTGTCTAAATTTATTTAGACTCAACTTCCAACCCAATTTTCGTCATCTTTTTACCGCTTCGGACTATTTTTTTAAATATTTTAAAATTTTAATATTTGAATAATTTTATAAAATTTTATTTTATAAAATTTTAATAATTTTAAAATTTTAATATCGAATATTTTAAAATTTAACAAAAATAATTGGAATTTTCGACCCTAATAGCAAACCCCCCTTAAATTTTTCCTTATAAATCACTATTAAAAATAAATCAAATATCTGCCCCAAATTAAAAAGAGTTGTAGCACATGTTTTAATCCCAGCTAACATATGATAGCCTATCCTAAGCCTAAAAACAATGGTAAAAAAGTGATTTTGAAAAAAAAATATGGGAGGGGGTGGCTATTTTTCCGAATTTTCCGAAATTCACAAAAATACAATTTATTATGCAATAAAACTTTTTACGGTGCTTTTATCCCTTAATTAAAATCTCATCTTTGCTACAGAACTGGTGTCGATTTGAAAGATGTGCAAGCGAACTGTATCATACATTTTATCTCCTTAGGGCTTTCTTCCCATTTACCTAATTGATGGCTCAAGAGGTTTTTATTTGGTTAAAGAATTTATCGCTGTCTGAAGGTAGCTGCAATAATGCACCTTATTTATTATCGGTTGCAATGGGCCTTTATCTAATTTTACTTTTTGCTGAGACCTGACTCATTTAACTATTTTAAAAACTTTAAGTTTCGCAGTGTCTTTCATGCGAACAGCCTATGTGCGCCCAACATCGTTCAAAAGAAGACTCAAGTTATTGCACAAATTGCATTACAGTCAAACCTCGATATAACGTACCCCCTGGGGGATGGGTAAAGGGGTACGTTATATCGAGGGTATCGAGGGCAGAAACCAAATAGATTACAGGTGTACGTTATATCAAGGGTTTGTAAAATATTCAAGTGATTTTATTCATAAGCTCAACAATAACAATTCCGCGAACAACAATCAATGGCTAGCGGAGAAAAAAAACTTTTGACGTTTCGGCTTTGGAGTACTCATCAAAAGTAAAAGGGAAACATTTAATGACTACAGAAAACATTGCAGAAGCAGAAAAGGAGCAAAAACTGTATGAAATTGGTAAATATACCACACTATTTTTCAAGGGTACGTTATATCGAGGGTACGTTATAGTGGGGGTGAACTTATTGTAATTTGAAGTAAATCCAACCAAATGGTCTCAAGGGGTACGTTATATCGAGGTTTGACTGTATTAGTCTACAAAGGCAGAAAGCGTAATTTTGTGTTTTTATTCGACTGTACATTTAAGCCTGTTCCGCAGTTATTTTGAAAGCTCACAATAAAGATTTTGGTGTCATTCGTTAGCATTTTTATTTCTCTACAACTCTGTAATAGCTCTGCGAAAAGTTATAGGCAATTGTTATGCTGGTGGTTGACTTTTCTCGACTCGACTTTTTCATACATTTTTGATTATTGACGGTATTTTATTATGGTAAATAAGTAAATGATACGTGATTAGTAAGCATATTGTCTGTCTGTTATTATGCACTTTCAAAATTTTTCGAAAGTTTGAAAGGGACTGAGTTACGGCATGTCAAATGTTTCTGAAAATTTTCAAAATGACCAATTTTTTCAAATGAATTTTTCTCGAAAATTTCCACAGTAACTGAAAATTCTACAAATAGATTCGGATTCAGCATGAAAAACTGCACTAGAATCAACCGACATCACAATCGGCCGTTCCCGTGTTAAGAAAATGGTTTATTCAAAAGAAATTCACATCTTTATAAACAGGGTGTCCAAACTTATGTAGTCCGATTTGTTTTTGCCATAACTTTTAAAATTTGCGCTAAATTTTTCAATGAGACCATTTATTCAAAAGAACAAACTCTAGGATTTTGTTTAAAAAAAAGATTTAGAGATAGAAAAACGCCACCCAACGGGATTCCGGGACGGGATTTTTCACCTAGATTGAGACCGGGACCGGGACCGGGATTTTGTGAACCTACCGAGCGGGACCCCGCACGGGATCCCGGTAAAATGACCGGGATTTCAGTTGTCTTAATTTAAGCTGCAAAGTACCAAATTTTTGATATTTTTCAAGCATTTTTAGCAACGAAGCAAAGACAAAATGTGTTTGCCTTTTTGTGTTTTTTTCACCACTGTGATCAATAGTTTTTTTCATTAAGATGAGCGTGATCTAGAGCATCGGGCTATTTGAAAAGTTATCAGCTGGTGAGGCGAAATGTCGAGTGTGCCAAATACTAATCAAAATGACGGACTAAAGTACAAAAGGGTTTTTTACGCACGCAAAAACTCACGCGGATTGCACTACAATGCTGAAAGATGCAGAAGAAAAGCTTTCTTGTCAAAGAAATTCGATGGATTTCATTTCCTTATTTCATTGACCGGGATTTAGGTGAAACCGGGACCGGGACCGGGATTTTCGAAATTGACCGGGCGGGATTCCGGGACGGGATTTTGGGTCAAATTTTCGTCCAACGGGACGGGGTCCCGGCCGTCCCGTTTCTATCTCTAGAAAGATTACCTCTTTGCGATTATTTTTTGCCAAGTTATGGTCATCTCTATTCATTTTTAGGCAGAAAACTTTTCTCAGATCAGTTAGAACGGCACTTATTGGGTTGGGGCCCCCACCCTAAATTTTTTTCCAACCTTCTCGCAACACAGATTTTTTATTTATTTTTCATTCACAAACATACATCTCTGATATTTGACACCACAAGTGAAAAAATATGTCTGGACCATTGAATTTTGTTCTCCACACAAAAGCAGACACGTATGACAAAAACAGAGTTCTGGCTGTTCCGAATTCATTCTTATGTCGAACCTTAGATTTCTGCCAGACTGACTCAATTGCTTCTGCTGATTTTATTCAGTTTCATAGACTTTCCACAAACGCAGATAAGAATGGAATGGAGAAGCTTTAGATTTTGGAGCCAGGAGATAAATGTCTAATCACCCCAAGTGAGTCTTTCATAGAGATCGGCCAGAGTGAAATTTCGAAGCTCTTCCATTCTTCTTCGTTTTGGTACTTGTTAAAAAATGGCAAAGGAAAACACTATGAAAAACAAAAGCGCAAATTTAAATAAAAAAAATCTGTGTTTCGAGAAATTTAGGTTGGGGGCCCCAACCCAACAAGTGCCAAAAAGGAAACGGAAATTCCCAGTTTCGGTTACCGGAACCGAAAACCCAAATTTAGGGTGGGGGCCCCAACCCAACAAGTGCCACAAAGGAAACGGAAATTCCCAGTTTCGGTTACCGGAACCGAAAACCCAAATTTAGCGTGGGGCCCCAACCCAACAAGTGCCACAAGGAAACAAATTCCCAGTTTCGGTTACCGGAACCGAAAACCCAAATTTAGGGTGTAAGCCCCAACCCAACAAGTGCCATTAGAACGCTTATAGGAAGTTTTCAAGAGAGAAAGAAATTTCTGCCCGACTTTTTTCTTACTGTAACTATCTGGTATGGCATTTTAAATATATTTCTGTAACTTTCTTTTACAAGATTTTGTATTGTAGCACACTAACAGTAATTTAATATACCATTAATTATTTTTCGCGTTTTACCGCATCTAAATCAGAATCTTGACTCTGCATCCAACTTTGCTTTTAAATATTATTGACAGCTGTGTGACCTTCAAAACTTGAACTTGCTGTTTAATTATTGAATGAATAAAGTAATTTAAAAAAATGATAGTTCATAAGGAAGAAAATATTTACACACAAGGGACCACAGGCGCTTATCGGCGCCTCTATAGTATTTCGAAATTTCGATAGTGCATTCATCGTGAAAAACTACGCGTCTATCTACGTCTACGTTCTTTTCGAGACATCGCAAAAATGGCCATCGTTGGAAGCAGAAAAACCATCCTCCAGGCCTACCCCAAAATCCTCCAACTCCAATTTTGAGGGACCACAAAGGTTTTTCTTTTTCGAAGACATTTTCCTGGGTCTCGGCATAAAAAGACGCTGAATTGTCTGAAGTTTGGGGTTCCGTCGAGACATTGCCGAAAATAATCGGAAAAATAAGCAAAAATGGCCTGAATGTGGTCAAAATGTCCATTAAAAAGTAGGACGGACACATGCCAAATACTATATAGAGATACAAGGCTTAGAATTAGTATTATTGTTACCGTAATATCTCTAGCAAGGGGTAAAAGGCGCCTATCGGCGCCTCCATAGTGTTTGTGCCTATTAATAATTGATGACTGATCGAAAAAATCATTGCACAGTGTAATAGATTACACGGGTTTTCGAAAAAAGGTAAAAAATCTCAAACAAAATTTTTTCTTAAAAATGGCCTGCAAATGGCAAAAACATAACTTTTATTGGAAAACTCGACAATGGCCTGCATACTTTTGTCAACGCCCCTCTTAAAAATGCGAATTTCTCGCCACTCTTTTTTTTAAACGAAAGCTGACATCAAGGCGAATCTAAAAAATCCTGCAACAGAAATTTTCGAGCCTTTTATGACCATATTTTTTGATAATTCATAAAAAGTGTGAAACACCCACCCGACCCAAATACTATATAGAGATAAGAGCCTACCTTCTAATAAGCCCCATGTCAGATTTGAAATGGTCTGAAACTTCTGTTTTCATTAACTTTTTGATCTATGTAAAAAGTGCCCGTGAGGGATTTCAATAATCTAACAGGAAATTTTACTAGGCTCAAAAGGTAAATGAAAACAGAAGTTTCAGACCACTTCAAGTTAAAAAAAATGGAGATTGAAATATAAGACCCAATGGGACCTTATTAGAGATAATACGGTGACTTTTTAGTATTTTTTTCAATAATTGTAAAATTTTGTTCGATTCTAGGCCAAAAATTTTTGTTTTGGTTATTTACGTTTTGGGGTTTCAGGACTATAATATTTTCTTTAAAGGACCATGCAACTTGATAAGCACAGCAATTTGTGAAATTTGATTTCGCGCGGGACCACCCTGATTTGGTCAATAATGTTTTCGCATTACCGTATTTCCTCTAATGAACGCGCCCCCTTGACTTTGAGGATTTGTATCTCGGAGCAGAATTTTTTTTTCGATTTGTTCTTTTTTTGCATTTTTTTAACTCCCGCGAGCTCTACCGATTCTGCTTTTTAGATTTTAAATTTTTGCCCAAAGATATCGATGTCGACCTCCAATTTTTCCGATTTTGGGGGATCCAAATAATAATAATACGGTACTTTTTTGTATACATTCAAAATTTGATTTTTACTTATTGCTCAACATAGAATACATTTCTTCAATAAGTAGTTGTATAGCAACGGAAGTCACCTAACTCGTCCGATCTGGCATACTCAAGCAACGATGGGCTCGACTAGTGGATGGTTCCAATTTTTAAACAAATTTTAAATTCAAACTAAAAATAATCCGTAAAAATTATTGACCAAATTAGGATGGTCCTGCGCGAATTCAAATTTCTCAAAGTGCTGTGCTCATCAAGTTGCATGGTCCTTTAAATAAAGATTTCTTTTTTATTTTGGACTTCAAACCTTTAAAAATTTTGAATCTTTTTTTCAGTGTTCAAAATAAAATGGCTATAAAATGGCACGAAATGACCAAATGTCCTCTTTTATAAAAAAAATTTCTTTATTTTAAAATTTTGAGTTGGGAGCTCTACTTTACCTCGGTTTTCTTATACAAAAAAATTTTTTACGAAAAAAAATTGCAAGACTGTCAGCCCACTAGTTTTCTGTCGTTTTAGCACTTTAAAAAAGGGTTAAAAATACCTTTTTTGCCTTTAAGGCAAAGACCATGTGCGAACTCCGGCACTTATGCACCTGGGGGGAGTGATAGTTTTGGCATTTTATACAGATTTGAGAATAGTGTTTAAATATCTCCTAAGTAATTTTCTACGCTAAAAATGGCTAAATAGCTATCTCCTGGCACTTTTTAACAAAAAAATTGATTTTTATAAACTATTTTTAACCAAAATTTGACTTTTTGCTCGTGGGGGGCCAAGGCAAATAAAAATTACTTAGGAAAGTTTAAAGCACTATTCTTACATCAATATCAAATGCGCACCCCGCGAACTGTGTAAGTACCCGAACTCCAGCCTTAAATTTGTTCAAAACCTTACATTAAAAAAATTCTTTTGTGCTTTGTATTTAGCCTTTTTAAATGATACACTTAGCAACCTTTTTTGTAAAACAAGGTCAACCATCTCAACTCAAATCTCTTGACTTATTTAAAAGAAAAGATTTTTTTCGTAAGAAAATATTCACTGACTGATTCTCTTATTCTCTATTATTTTATATCGCAAATTGATGACACTAGAGAAAAATGAAAAAGAAAGGCAAAGTGTTTTGCGCAAGCAATTAATCAAAGCCAAAATTTATTCTCAAGAACAACAATAAAATATCCGCATTTGTAAGGATTGTTGCGTTCAAGACAATTGGTTTCGAACGAAACCTATTGCGACCCTAAAATACATCCAGATTTAAAAGCACATTCGAATTCGTATTTGTCCCGTCCAGATTTGTGTGACATGGCGAGTCAACAAATAATTTAGATAGGTCAGTTAGATTATATTTGGATTTTGTTGAGTAGCTGCTTTCTCTTTTAAGATGTCAAAGATTAGTGAAAACGAAATTTTTGGCTCCAGTGCGCACTCAACGCGATCTATCCCAGATAATACCGTATTTCCTCTAATAGAAGCCCCGCGGCTTTTATTTTTTGGATCCCAAAAAATCGGAAAATTTGGAATTCGATCTCGAAATTTTTGGGTATTCAACCAAAATTTAAAAAGTGGAATCGGTGGAGCTCGTGTGAGTTAAGAAAACGTATCAAACAGCTTTGCAAAATATTGCTTCTACCCTGAAATCCAGACCCTCAAATTTGAGGAGGAATGGTGGGGTTGGGGTTTGTACTCTAATACAAACCGGGGGCTTCTATTAGAGGAAATACGGTAAGTCGCTTTTCTCCTTAGTGCCAAGTAGCAGCGTCCAGATTTACGGAAGGTGGAAGCCCAACTTCATATATTATTAAATATTGGTCTTATATATAAGTCTTGCTTTAACTTTGTCGTCTGACACTTTTGTGGGTTTCAAAATTTATATACAGTCGAACCTGGATACTACACCACCCCAATATAACACCAGCTCCATATAACACCAACCCAAGGCCGGTCCCGATAAAGAAAAAGTTCCTCGATATAAAGCCACCACAGCATTTTCGTTTGGCGTAAAATTCTTAAAAGTCATATTCAAAATTTTGCACTTTTGGTCAAATTTTGTGCAGTCGAGCAAACATATTGGCTTGATGCATAAGTCCTGCAACAACCCCAAAGTGACTTGCACTTTTTGATGGGTTGCAAAATATTTTATTTATAAAATACGCAAATAAATTTTTATGGGTTTCACAATTAACCTTTTTCTGCGAAAAATTTAATAAGTGAAACCCATAAAAATTTATTTGCTTATTTTATAAATCAAAATATTTTGCAACCCATCAAAAAGTGCAAGTCACTTTGGGGTTGTTGCAGGACTTATGCATCAACCCAATATTTATTTTGTCTTTATTTCTTCGATTGGCCCTTGGGGTCGCATTGTATCCAGGTTCCACTGTACATAAAAAATATAATTGATAGGTTGCACAATTCAAATATCAGAAAAAATGGACAAAACGGAAAAATGCCTTCTTTTAGCGAAATAGTGTCCCCTTTTTGCAAAAAAGTGCCCCCTTTTGTAAAAAAGTACCCCTATTTGTAGGAATTTGTCCTGTTTGTGTTCAAATTTATGGTTTAGATGACGCCTAACTGGTTATTAATGTCGTTTTGTTTTTTTTAATACATAATAATATATGTGGATATAAAACGGGACACATTGTCACAAAACGAAGCACTTTTTCAGGGGGGCATTTTTTCGCCAAAACGAGGCATTTTTCCTTACCGTCCGAAAAAGATTAGAATGTAAAACCCATCAAACAATTTAGCTGCGTAAATTCTTTGATACTTTCTATTCTGCAACTCATTAAGAAGGTCTGCTGAACTTTTTATAAATATAAATTTTGAAACCCATCAAACTGTCAAGCGATAAAGTTCTTGAAAGCAAAACTTTCTACACACTGGTGATGGGTTGTGTAATAAGTCTTGCGTTGACAAGACTTTGTGGTGTTGCACTTCGATGGGTTTCAAAATTTTTATTTATAAAAGATGCAGTAAAATTTTTTTGGTGGGCTCCAGAACACAATTTAGAATTAACACAGCTAAAATGCTTGATGGGTTTCAAATTTTGAATTTTTCGTATGAAATTTTAATTTTACAACCTATCAAAAAAATTTAGACTAATTATTATAAGAAATCAAGTTTGGAAGCGCTCCAGTCGTGCCTTCTACTAATGCTGTGGAAAATGGATGTCCAGAATGCTCTCCAGTCTCTCCAGTCAATAACATCACATTGTCTAATTGTAATTCTCAGTTTGTATCCTGTTCCCATTATACCCGCGTGCACTAATAAAATGACAGTGTTAGACTCCTTAAAGTTTACTCATTTTTTATTCAAAAGTTATGATTTATCCGTGTTTTAGAGCCATTCGGGAAAAATTTCTTACATTGCATACTCCCAAAAGTTAGTTTTGACTACTTTAACAGCTTTTTAGGTTAATCGTGTTTTCGAGTGGATTATGTCAAGCCCATAAGCCTTGAGCCTAAAGGGTTTGGCTTACATGCAAATTAAATCCAAACAAGATTCTTAAGCACAAGTTAAAAAAAAGTGATCTTTTTATTAATTTGAGAAAAAAATTAAAAAACATTTTCGGAGTAAGTAAAAAGGCTGTCCCCAAAAAATTCAAAAACTCGAAATTTTCATCGTGGTTAACGGAAATGGTCCTTTAAAAGGGCATACCAGAGCGTCACAGTAAAAAAAGTCGGCACAATTTTTTTGTCTCTTAACAACTTTCTATAAGCGTTCTAATTGATTTGAGAAAAGTGTTCTGCCTAAATTTAAAAGTAGCTAGTATAATGTCATCAATATCAGATTTACACCAAACGAGTGAAAACAGGCACGGTTTCAAAAAAAAACTGCTGGCCCTCTCCATAATTTGCACTGTAACGCGCTGGTATGCCTCTTTAACAACTTTTATGAAACCACTTGTATCTTAAAATTCACTTGGATATTTGCATCTTTTTGTTACTGAGTGACTCACAGTAATCAATCATAAAATATATTTGCCTTTGACACCTAAATTTTTTATTATAGTGACCCATTTTTAAAGGCGATCAGTAAAAACTGTCAACACCGCAAAAGAAAGCCTACAAGAGAGAGGCAATACAGAAAAGAAGTAGTTTCTTCTGTGTTATTATCAGCGTACGCCATCTTTACCAGCCGCTGACTGTGCTGAAAGAAAGGAAAAAATATTATTGTGGTTATCCCTTTTTTGATATACATCTTCCATCTTTAATTTTGCGGATAAAAAAATGATAGACTAAATGGCGCTACTAGCGAATAAACGCCCCCTCGAAATTCGTAATTCGTATTCGGGTAGGTTAGTAGACTCAGTAAATCAAAAGTTACTCTTGATTAGGGTTGTCAAGCCCTCGATAGTTTCGAGGGTTTGGCTCGAAAGCTCGAAAAAAAAAGTCGAGCTTCAAGGCGAAAGTTCGATTTCGAGCTCTCGGCTCGACAACCCTACTCTTGGTACCATACTTGCACGCTCTACAAAAAAGCGCCGGCGCTTTTTTCAAAAGTGCCACTGGCGCCGGTGCTAGCGCCGACGCTCTAAATCAGCTATGCTTAGGCTTGCGCTGCGTCGGGCTTGCGCCGGCGCTGCGTGCAAGTATGCTTGGTACTACTCGGAATTAAAAAGGGTTGAGTAGAGTTACTTCTGATCCCCCTCAAAAGTTACTCCCAAACCTACTCAAGAACGGAGTAACTTTTGAGCTAAGTGGACTACTTTTTATAATTAGTTAATTTCACTGGTAAAATTCGCGAGTAGAACTTTGATGTGGTGAAAAGTAGTTGAGTCTACTCGTAAAACTGGGGAGTATGACTCTACTCAAATCATTAATCACTGACTGCTTGAGTAAGATGACGAGTGACTCGTGAAGAACTCTAATCGTGTGATCGTGATAGAAAGTGATCTTTGAACCTATTCGGCCGGTCTGAAACGGGTCTATTGAATCACGAGTTTAACTCGCCTGAATACGACCATTGATGTATTTTCGTGATTTTTCACTAAGGCTCTGGCCCTGAACTCTTAGTTTGAAAATTTTGCGGAGCACTCGAACCTGAGCCTAAGCCCCCGGAGGGGACTCATGATCGGAAATGTAATAAGAGGCTCATTTCGCTCAGCTCCAGTCACCAAAACATGGTAGAATAGACATTTACCTTGGTCCTTCAAGCAAAAGGTCAAATTTTGGTAAAAAAAATTGTGCTAAAAAATGTTGACAGCCACTTAAAAACATGTTTGAAGCATGTATTAGCTGCTAAACCGTTGAAAAAAGATGGTTCGAAGTGATTTTGGGAGAGAACCATATACCACAATTCTGCCAAAAAAAAGCCATCACTCACTTCTCCTGCTTTATTGCTGTCAAAAAAAGCAAACCACTGAAGGCAATGGAATGCAGGTATTTTTTAAGCACTAGGAAACACTAAAGTGAACAATCAAACTATTTTAATGAAGTGCAAAAGACATTTTGTGCGTACAATTTCAGGTATTTGGCAGGTAGTAAACAATTTTTTGTTGAAAAGAGTAAATTAAACTTGAATCATCTCCTGTCACCACCATCAGTATTACTTTTTGTTTGATGATCATTGCAGAAGTGGGCCATATACAGGCTGATTGGAATTGATGACACACACTACCTTGTGGGCAGAGAGCTACCTTGCTTGACACCTAATCAACAGGATACCATATAAAAGAGGCCAACGGCCAAAGTAAATTGTTATTTTTTGGTTGTAGGAGGTTGCGCCAACATCTGACTCAGGATATAATAAAAGTTAGAAATGGATTTTCAATAATTTTACTTTTAAAAATTTGATGTATTACAGTCAACCCTCGATTTAACGACACCCCAAAAAGTCGTTCCCACCTCGGGTCCGACACTTTTTTTAGCTCAATTTTTGAAAACTGAACTGACCAATTGTCTTTGGTCAGTCTAGTCCGAAATATCGCAAGGATTCTGATTTTGCCGATCGTTTTTGTAAATGACAACAGTTTTGCCAAAAAGACCCGCGGGTACTCTATTTAAAATCACCCTTTTTTCAAAATAGGGTGTCATTAAATCGTTATCAAATAAATCGCAATTATTTTGACCGTTAAAAAATTGCTAATGCGTGGACCGTATTCCTAACATGACCCCCCTTTCTGCCCAAAAAAAGTGACTCGTGTTTTAGGCAAACCTTTTTCTTGCCGCAGAAATACTTTTCTCTGCCGTAAAAAAACTTGTTTTTGCCGCAAATTTTTTTCATGCTGTAAAACGAATTTTCGCGGCAAAAGAAAATTCGCGCAGCGGCAAAAATGCGTTTTAGCAGCAAGAAAGTTTTTGTGCGGCTGACAGTTTATTTGCGGCAGAAAATATATAAAAATAATTTTAAAATTTAGCTATGGGTTTCACAAGTGAAAATTACTTTGCGATACAGACAAACTTCGATAAACCGACACCTTAGGCACAGTTCCGAGTGGTGTGGGTTTATCGAGGTTTGACTGTATTGCATGAGGAATTGTTTGATAGGTCTCGTAATCGAAAGTTTAGCAAAAAATTTTAAATTTGTAACCTATCAAACAATCTCTGATACAATTTTACAGAATAATTTTCACTTGTGAAACCTATAACTAAATTTTAATATTATTTTTATATATGTTCGATAATTGCGTACCTACCATTAATTCCAATAAAAATCCATTTTGAAGATGAAAAAGTTAGTAACATAACTAGTTTAAGTCATTTTGTCGCTTTTGAAGGTGAAATCATTGGTGGATATATGATAAAAACTGCCATTTTTCACAGAAAAAGTCCTTTAATTTTGTGCAGTAACGAAGAACCGCCAACTTTTAGGCAAAAAGCTTGATTTCTAAAAAAAAATTTCATTTACTTGATGGGTTGCAAAAAAGCGGTTCACCTTTTTAGATCATAATAAGTGGGTGGATTAGACGACAGTCGCTCCTGGCACCTTTCTCTTTCCCGCACCAGTGATTGACCTTCTATCCAGCCGTCAAGAACTCTTCTCAAAGAAGAAGAAATATTTTTCTTTCTCCTCTCCCTAATTAATCGCTTTTGAAATAGAAGGAGGCGATGATAATGCTTGTGGTCTAAAAAGGCTATTGAAACCATCTTGGAAGAAGAGCAGCAAGACACACCTCCAACTTGAAACAATCGGGTAAACTGAGAAAGATATGGATATGAACTTTGCATCATTATGCTCATTATTTCACAGCAGGAGCTCCTCAATTGCTTGATTTATTATTCATTCTGCACTATTTTAACACTTTTTTGATAAACGTATAAAAATGTGCTGTAGCTCGTCGGATTAAAATCTGAGTTATACAGAAAGCTACTAAATCTTTGCTCACAACCCTAATACTTCCTTGTAAATTTTTGACATTGGTAAACCTTAGGTATTTTTTCTTTTGTTCTCGTTTTGAGTATTTGGTTAAGTAAAGGCCGTATAGAAATTTACCCATTAAATTTGTAAATTCCTAGAGAAATTTTCGGCGCTAGTATAGAACTAGAATATGTTGTTGCCACAGATGTGGCTATTCGTAGGCGCCGAGGACCTGCGTGGGGAACAAACGTTACAAAAGTGATGCATGCTACCACCAAAGTTCGAACTTGTGACTATGCCTTGGTCCCCCAAGGCAATCCAAAAAACACCCACAATTGCCTTGGTCCCCCCTGTGGTTTTTGGGACCTTTCAACAGGCCATAACTTTTTTTGAGACAGTCGCATTCAACTCTTCATAATTTTTTCAGTCAGTAAATCGACCAAGCTGAGTCGAATGGTGTAATCAGTTTTTCGATCTGATTGACGGAATACCCCTAATCTTTTTTTGTGACATACAGACAGACAGATCCAGCACTATAGCAAAGGGAGATTAACTAAACAAACGAAACCTAAAGAATTGTCGGAGGTAGTATCATTTCGAACCAACGACTAGTTGCTGGGTTTGTGAGCACTTTTTCAAGAGGTTGTAAAATCTTCATTTTTAGTGTTTTGGACATTCTTTTTGAACAGTTTTTTAGATTTTGCCTTTCTGTGAATAACTGTCCAAACGGAATGTATAAAGACTTTGAAACCTCTTGAAAAGTGTTCACAAACCCAGCAACTAATCATCGGTTGTTTTTTGTTTGTTCATTTGTTCAGTTTGTTTTTTTGATAGCTATTGAAAGATTACCATCTAGTCTTGATAGCTAAGTTCAACTCATTTATATAAGGCTCAAATTGAATTGCGCTTTCGAAAGTATGATTTTACCAGTAAATTCACTGAATTTCACCAGCAAATATTATTTTGCCATTTTTCTTTCAACTTTCGTTACAATTTTTTGTGTTTTGTTGTAGCCCTGAATCTTGGCTTTCTAACAAGCTATCAAACTTTGCTAAATGATTGCAAAATAAAGAAATCAAAGGGTTTTGAAAAGGAGGTCGAGAGGTTTTTTTTTTAGGTTTTTCCTGTTTTTAAAACTTCTTGATCTCTACATTTTGCAAATCATTCAGCAAAGTTAGAAACAGTCAAACCTCGATATAGTGCGACCTCTGCGGACCGGAAAAAATTCGCACTATATAGAGGGTTAACTGTACTAGAAAGTTAACTGTGCTGGACAGTTAACTGTGGTGGGGTTTAACTTTACGGGGAGTAACTGTACTAGAGGGTAACTGTTTAACCTTTTTCAATTAATTTCTTTTTTCAAAGAACACTCGGCAAAAAGAGTTTCTGAATTCATTTATCAGCAAGATTATTGCTGAGATTCACCTTTTAAAGTAGCTTAGGGCAACCATATTCAATTCTTTAGCCCCTTACAATCGTGGTCTTGATGGAATAGTAATAAATCCTATCTGTCCCTACATGTCCGAAATTGTCCTATTTGTCCGGACAATTGTCCGGTTTTCTATTTGTCCTGACAAATCTCCTCTACTAATGACAACTGATTGAAAAAAAAACACGGAAAATTAGCGTTTTAAGACCGACAGATGATTGAAAAATTGTATTAAGAAGTGAGATTCGCACTATATCAAGGTTTTTTTAAATACCGCACTATATCAAGGTGCGCACTATATCGAAGTCGCACTATATCGAGGTTTGACTTTACCTTGTTAGAAAGCCAAGATTCAGGCTACAAGAAAACACAAAAATTTAAAAAATATAACGAAAATTGAAAGAAAAATGGCAATATAAAATTTGCTGGTGAAAATCAATGAATTTGCTGGTAAAATTCGGACTTTTGAGGGAGCATTTCAGTTACAGCCATTAAATAATAAATGGTAAAATCAAGCGAGTCTAGCCCAATTTGCAAACAACCTTGTTGAAAGTGTCAATTGCGCAAGCCATCTTTGTTTGCTTTTGTTTCCATTGCGATATCTCGCTAAATCAAGTAGGTCTTATACAATCTGTTTTACTCCTTACGCCTTCTTACTGGTTAGGCAAGGATTTTCACCTGCCCAGTCAGACAACTCAGTAAGGCTGTATTAAGTTGTAAAAGAGAAGGCCTTAAAATTAAGTGCTGGTCAAACATCCCATTTTATTGTGCAACACATATTTGTCTTCTTGACTATGTAAATTTGCATGCTTGTGTCCAGCCTCAGTACAACCAATTATTAAGTCAAAAATTCGAACTCTATAAAAATGTAATTTTTTTATTTTATTTCCTACGCTTATTTTTTTATTCCTTTTTTTTAAGATTACCACAACAGTTTTCATCGCCACTAAAAAATTTTGGTCGCTCATCGTGTAAGTTTGCACATTGGTTACAGTATAGAAAAAAGCCCCCAGCAGCCCCTTCCGGGGCTTGGAGTTGAGATGCGCACACCCACATACCTTAGACACAAATCACTCGACAGTGACTGTAGATGCATGAAGGAGGCTTGGGGTTGAGATGCGCACACCCACATACCTTAGACACAAATCACTCGAAAGTGACTCTGGATGCATGAAGGAGGCTTGGGGTTGAGATGCGCACACCCACATACCTTAGACACAAATCACTCGAAAGTGACTCTGGATGCATGAAGGAGGCTTGGGGTTGAGATGCGCACACCCACATACCTTAGACACAAATCACTCGACAGTGACTCTGGATGTATGAAAAAATATGCATACCAGAATTTTCGTATGTGGTAGGCCCCAGTTAACAAAACTACGTTCAACATCTTCTTGTTATTTTTTTTATTCCTTGGGCCCTGTGTGATTGGTGGCCCCCTATTATTCCCTCCCCCTCCCTATACAGCCCTTGTTCCCTATTAAATTCAGAAGGCGCCAATTTGAATTTTGAAATTTTGACTAAAAAACCATGACACCCCCCCCCCTTGTGGATCAAAATTTTTTTTTGCTCAGAATTAAAAACAGACGGCTTTCTCATGAAATTGTGGCCGAGAAACACGAATATGAAGCTATCTCATCCATCTAAGGGGGAGGTGGATTTTGTACTCAAGACTGCACACTTTTTTTATTGTGTGTTGGGAATTTATTATCTACGTATATTTTGTCGGTATTATTTATGAACGCGTTTGATAATTTTTTAGGCCAAATTACAACCAAATATCTAGCCGAGTCCTTAATGGCTATAAGTGAAGTGCGCCCTCAAAAGTCTGAATTTTGCCAGTAAATTACTGAATTTCACCAGTAAATTTCTACTTTGCCGTTTTTACTGGCGTGAAGCCCTGGATCTTGGCTTTCTGATAAACTTTCAAACTCCGCCGAAAAAAATTGAGAAAACGAGAGATTGAAACGCTTTAAAAATAAAATTGTTTCGAATTTTTTTAAACCTCTAACTGTCTACATTTATCAATGCACTCTGGTCCAACAAGTCTACCTGTGGAAAGAGTGTGCTTTCAAATTAAATTTAGGAAAAAGCTTTCGATGGGTTTTAGACATAATGTGGCCCTTTGACTCCTGTACAATGGCCTGTGTGCAATGCGTGTCTGTGGCTTGTGGCTGTGCATTGGAGACACATCCTGCAGTCACAGCCACACATTGTAGACAAGGCATAAGTCTAACTACCACATTTTTTATTTAATTGTGGCATAAGCTATTTATTTAAAATTTTCCCAATATTCCACTATCAAACAATCCATTGATTGTCTGCAATTGTTGCTTTCATCAACCAAAAATCTGTTGTAATAAAATGAGTGTTTCCAAAGGGGTCTCATTATTCATCCATATCCATTTCAAAACCACATAATCAAGCGCTGATTAATTAGTTCATGTGTGGGTGTTCAGCCAGGCATGCTCCCTCTTGTTTCTATTCCTGCACACTCCTTAAATATGGATAAATGAGAGGTCACATAAAACAACAACAATAACAGGCAATCACACGACTATTAAAGCGGAAACCATCAAAAAAGTTCTTACGCTTAACAACAGATAATATCGGGTTGTCTAGACAGTCTTGTATTAACCAGGGGTGTACACAAGCCGGCCTGAACACACTTTTTAAATACATAAGTCGGCCCGAAAAATTTATTCTTGTAGCTGAGATTCCAAGCTACAAAACGTATATCACCATTTATAAAAATTGAATGAGAATTTTGACCAGTTGTTAAAAAGCATGTAAATTTTTTTAGCGTCCGGGCCGCATTCTCTTTCGGGCCGATGAACGCACCCACTCGACTTTAAGAATTTGTCAGAAACGCTTTACCAGAATTCTTCTTTTCGTGCATACACCTGTGATCAACAGATCTCCTTGGTTGGACTCTTTGATGCACATAAAAAAAACTTTTATTCATAATAATTAATCCAAAATTGTTTGATAGGTTTCAGAAATCATATACCAGAAGAAAAATTTAAAATGAAACCCATCGAACAATTTTGTTGCGTTTATTTATTAGGGTTCCAACTTTATACCACTGTTCTGCAACCTACCAAAAAATATTGCTCAATTTTTTATAAAATGAAAACTTGAAACCTGGGCCACCAGGTCCTCAATTCAATACTTTCTAGACAAACCCAATTTTGTGCTTATCAGCTTATCTGAAAAAACGGCCTTTGACCTCAGTGTGCTGTCCCCATTATTCTAGGTTGCAAAATATTTTGATTTATAAATAAATTTTTATGGGTTTCACTTATTAAATTTTTCGCAGAAAAAGGTTAATTGTGAAACCTACGAAAATTTATTTGCGTATTTTATAAATAAAAATATTTTGCAACCCATCAAAAAGTGCAAGTCACTTTGGGGTTGTTGCAGGACTTTGCTGACAATCTCGTAGCTATTCGGTCAAAAAAGTATCACAGTTGTTTTTGGAAGTGGAAAATACTTTTGCGTAGCATTTTCCGGTAGTAAGCTATTAAGGGAGAAGCAAAAATTTCCCGTTTGTGTGCTTTCCTAGCTGTGTGTGTGTGCATGGATGATTGGGCATTGCTGCTTAACCGTTTTTTGGAACTGCTGCCACCGGAAAATAAGGAAGAGCAATGACATAATAGCTGCTGTTCCTGCTTTTTTTTTGAAACATAGAAGAAGCATAATAGCAACAGCAATTTGTGTGTCTAATAAAGAAAGAACAAATAATAAGGCCAAGAATATGGTGATAGAAATTCATTTGCGACAGACTAGTTTTGTCTGCTCCATACCACTTATTGGATCTTGATTAGTGGTTTTGACAACGCGCATTACATGATTTCAGCCCTTAAAGAAAATTATGAGTGTCTTCTTTTGCTCTGGCCTCAGGATTCTGTTTTTGTTCTCATTTTTGGTGTTCGGTTTTAAGCATAGGCTTAACGGAAGAAAGTTTAGCCAAAGGCTGAAAATTAGGACAAAAAAAGAAGATACTAAGCCCTAATGGGTACTTGCAAACTGACTGATCAGACTTCACCAACATGAGGTCTGCGGGGAAAATATTTAAGGCCGAGCCACGTCTAGCTCGCAAAAAACATTAAGATTTTTAACCATGAATAACAGGCTCTCGGAAAAGTACTGCAAGGACCATAAAGCAACTTCCACATGTTTAGGGGTTGTAAAAAAATTACAAATAAATGTTCATGGGTTTCACAATTTTTCAAATTTTTCATTGGCTCTAATCAAACTCCGGCGTGACACGAGTCGCGTAACAAACTTTAAAATGTTTCCACCACAATTATTTTAATTTTAACCCGCAGCCTTTTTACACTCAAAATGACCGCTAGAATCTAGCAAACATTCTGGTAATCAGAACTCTTGTGGCTCATGTATAAATTTTTGAGAAATCAAAAAAAAAGTAAGTCGCGTAACGGCGTGTTACGCAGGTCGAGTCACGTAACACGCTGTTACGCGACTTACTTTTTTCGATTTCTCAATAATTTAATATATGAACCACAGAATTTCTGATTACCAAAATGTTTGCTAGATTCTAGCGGTCATTTTGAGTATAAAATGGCTACAGGTTAAATAAAAAGGTTAAATAAAAATAATTGTGGTGGAAACATTTTAAAGTTTGTTACGCGACTCGTGTCACGCCGAAGTTTGATTAGAGCCAATGAAAAATTCAATAAGTGAAACCCATGAACATTTATTTGCGTATTTTATAAATAAAAATATTTTGCAAACCATCAAATAGTGCAAGTCACATTGGGGTCTTTGCAGGATTTCCCCCGACAATCTGATAGTTGGGAATTGTTTGATCATCTGCTCGACCGATCAAATTATTAAATCGAATCTGTTAGTAGTAGCTAGATAGGTTACAGTATTTGCGATCACATCAAAACCTACACATCAAAACCTAAAACCTACGACCTTTTTTAAAACGTATGAATACGTTAAATGCACAGATGAGTTATATCGAGTCAAGAGAACGACGGATAAATGAGTTTTACAATTACGATTATCTGGCAACAACGCATTCTAAGGATTTATGTATCAGTTGAGGAACGACCGGTTGGGATTTAGGACCAGCGATGTATTTTCGCGATTTTCCGCTCCGGCCGTGGCTCTAAAATCTTAGTTTCGAAAAAATTTGCTCTGGCTTCTGCTCGGAGCCAGAGCCAGAAAAGAGCAAGATCTAAAGCCGGAAAATTATACATCACTGTTTAGGACACGAAAATCATCACACTGTTTCCAATTATATTTTTGATCGCATAGACTCAGTCGTTTTGATTCCTTTGATTTCTTTTTTAAATACCATGTTTTTTGATGGTTTTTGTAATATTAAATTCAGATTTTCCTAGAGAATGAAACAAGAGATACCGTAAAACCTTTATTGATCAGGCCGGCCACATTATTTTTCAACCCTCTCAAAATCGGGGAAATTTTTAGGCCGATCTCGAGATTTTTGGGTGTGAACCCGAAATCTAAAAAGCACAATCGACAAAGCCTACGGAAGCTAAGAAAATGCAAGAAAGGTATGCAAACCATACCTTTTCTTGCATTAACATCAATGTTGTGAGCGCCTTTCTGATGGGTTTCACAATCGATGTTAAAATTTAGTTATAGGTTTCACAAGTGAAAATTGTTTTGTAAAATTGTATCAGAGATTGTTTGATGGGTTTTTTTGCTAAAATCGATTATGAGACCCATCAAACAGTTTTTAATACAATTTTACTTATAAAATTTTCACTTGTCAAACCTATAAATAAATTTCAAAACTACTTTGGTATATCTTCAATTAAGAAACCTATTATAAAAGCGCTGCCTATATCAATGTTTACTCAATAATTACTTTACAACCCTGTGTGCTCTACGAGTGCTCTACGAGTAAGGTAAAATTGCTTAAAGTCGAGGGGAATCGAATTATTAGAGACGGTCGCATTAATAGAGGTTATGCGGTAAAAAGCGCAAGAATACAAAAGAATTTTTTGCGAGCGAAGTCTGAAATTTAGTTCCACAGCTTTTTTGCTCTAGTATTGGCAGCTAGAGCCCTAATTAAATGATCAGTTGCAGCTATCTTGTTTGTGCATCTCTTCCTTTCATGCCTTTCGGCTATCTGCCAATAATAATTGGTCTGCTGAGCGGGTGTCAATTGCCCAATTTTCGGCAGTTTAACTCCACTTTCTCTTTGTTTGCCGCATTTTTCTTGTGCTTTTTTCTCGAAATATTTTTTAATTGCGAAAATTTAGTGGTTGTGTTTAGAATATTGAGATGGATGGTGATATATTTTTTTCCATTTTCAGATACCTATCTTCATTTTTTAATTTATTTCATTGATTTGTTTTATCTGTATTTTGCAGGCCTATTTTGCTATACTTTTCATCGAAATCAAATTCTCCAAAAGAAATTGAGAAATTCTTGCGGACAATGATTAAATTATTTACGGCTGGTCAAAGGAGAAGTGTGCTGGTCATCATCAGATACCAATTAAAAAGTTCCAGAAAGGGACATTCCCTTTAACGAAAAGCCATCTATTGTGATCTAAAAAGTACAAAATGTTAATTTTGCTAAGCCACGAGTATGCCCCTACAAAATATTTAGTCGATTATGAAATACCGTATTATCTCTAATAAGCGCCCCCCCTCTACTTTGAGGGTCTGTATCTCGGGGCAGAGCAAATATTTTGCAAAGCTGTTTTTTGCATTTTCTTAACTCCCGTGAGCTCTACCGATTCCACTTTTTAGATTTTGGTTGTGCACCCAAAAATCTCGAGATCGACCCAAAATTTTTCCCATTTTCGGAGGGTTGAAAAATAAGCGCCCCGGGGCGCTTATTAGAGATAATACGGTATTATTCTTTTTAACGAATATAGTTGAACTTTACAATCTAATGAATATTTTACAAGCCAATATCAGGTTGTACAGAAAGTCTTGCATCGACCCTAAAGAGACTAGCACTTTTTGATGGGTTGCAATATTTTTTATTTATAAAAATTAAGAAAAAAGTTTCGATGCGTTTCAAAACGACTTTCTCCTCGAATATCTCATAGGTAAAAATTTGATATGTGAAACCCATCGAAATTTTTTCCTAATTTTTATTCATAAAAGAAAATTTTGCAACCGGTCAGAAAGTGCTAGTCCCTTTAAGGTCAATGCACAACTTTTGAGACAAAATATTCCAGCTAGTGCCAAGCGCTTTAAAAAAATTTAAAAATAATTACCTTAAGTAACTTTCAATATAGAAGCACCCAAGCCGGTGCCAAGGGCATGGTGTGTAAAAAGACTAAAATACAAAAAAAGGACTAAAAGCTTGTGGCGTTACGTTCAAAATGAAAAGACTAAAATCGCAGTCGAAATTTTAGTCTTTATTTTAGTCTTCTTTAGTCTTCTTTTAGTCTTTTTGAAAATATTAGGTCCTTGATATTTTGGTACCCATAAGCACCAGCTGGTGGTGTTTTTATGTCGTGGGTGCCGTTATATCGTGGTGTCGTTGTATCCTGGTCCTGATATACTTTTAGTGGTCTAGGTCCACTCTTAATGCTCCTCAACTACTATTATTAGTCGAAGTCCACCATTTTGGTCCAGATCCAATTTAATGCTCTATATCTACCCATAATGGCCCTGATTCACTCTCAATGGTCTTGATCCAGTCTCCACTGTCCTGATAGTGTTCATCTGTCTTTTAGTGTTTTTGGAAAATTTTATTGGTCTCATGCTATTTTCCTCATCTTCCTTGTTAAATGTTTTTATATCGCAGTGTGAAGTAAATACTGTCATACTTTTAGTTTGAAAAAAATTTTTCAGTTTTTTTTCATTAAATGTATAAGATTATGAGATTTCGGAATATTACTACTACTCTGCTAACCGTAATTTCAACTTTATTTCCAAGGCTTGAAGACAACACACAAAACCGAACATTAACCGATTTCTTTCAAATACAAGTTTCTTAGATGGATGAGTGTAGCCGTCTTCTTTGGATTTAATCTGTTCCGAGTGAAATCGCCGAGCACACATCGCAGATCCTTGAATGCCCTCTCACTAGCTGAGCTTGATCGCTGAACTGCAAGGATCATCCTGGCAACACGAGCGAGATTTGGAAGTACTGGAAAAACTAATTCATAATAATTGTATACCATAAAGTTACTTACCGATGAGTAGTTTTTCCAAAAGTTGAGTGGGTCCGATTCAATGACCGGCATTGAAACATAAGCATTTATCTCATCCTCGACTTTGCTTGGCTGAACACACCGGAATTTGGCATGACGCTTGGCTTGCGATGCCGAGTAGAACCGACATGACAAAGGCAGGCTTGATGATTTAATCCTCCTAGACGGTTGACATTGGAACCCTCATCAGTGGTGATAAATAGATTTTTCCAACACTCGGCAGTTATTCCTAATTCAGCAAGCTCTTGGTTGACCAAAATTTTGACATTTTCGCTAGTCTTAATCATCCCAATTGGCAAAGGAGAGAAAAGTGCAACGAAGTCATTTTTAACCCTAAAATTGTAAAGTGTATTTCTAAATGTCATTGCAATAAAATTCCACCAGTTAGAATCCAGAAAATGGGCAGTCACAGCAATAAAGTCCACCTGCAGCTTAGCGAAATCCAAAGTCAGTCCACCTCCGAATCGCTTCAAACAAGATAGTTTGTCCACCATAGCATCTTTAACTGATTCCAATTCATCGTCGAAACGCCTGCTGAGTGTGGAGGGCAATGGAAGAAAATCTTTAGCTTGCTTGTTGACGTCATTTTCAGCGTTTTGGATCCTGAAATACAGATATTTAACTTTTTTTAGGCAGAATTTTGATAGCCATTCACAAGTTTCCTGTATTCCTCCAAAAATAAGATAAAGCTTTTATTTTGGACAAGGTTCATCGATTGATTAGAAACCACGCTTTCTCTAACGCTGTTTCACAACCTGTGTTCGCCCCTTCGTGAAGATTACAATGATATCTACAATGATATGTGAAATTCACGTAAAAAATTATATTTGATAATTAAAAAGTTGCCGTAGAGAGTATCTGTTCTTCTTGAGGATTTTCTTGCAGTCGGGAACGTTGCATCGAACGAATTCTGTTTCCTGCCCTTTTTCTAACAGCAAATTGAAGCGATAGCCGTACTGCTTGCTTGACGACCAGTGCTCTTCCGAATGAACACGCTCATCGAACACAATCTGGAGAAGAAGAGATTATGAGCTTTTGAAGTGTAAAAAGATTAGAAGTGACCTTTGAACGCCTTTGATTAGGGCTCTGAACTACCATCGCTTGAATACTTGAGCTTTCCTGCATCTTAAGATCACCTTAACATAGAACATTCAGACCACTAAAGGAAGACTAAAATTTTTAAAAAAGACTAAAAGACGACTAAAATAGAACTAAAAATAGACTAAAATGAAGACTAAAATAAGACTAAAATTTTGACTGTGATTTTAGTCTACAGCAAAATTTTAATACGATTTTAAATTTTAGTCTTTTTTTTGTATTTTAGTCTTTTTACACACCATGGCCAAGGGGTGCTTTGTTTTACGGGTTCGACTGTAGTAAATTTTTTGTGACACAAAAACAGCTTTTGGTTCAACTTAGGCCTGTTTCACAACGCATCCTCAATCCTCAACATTGGAGAAGTGCTTTTTGAATTTTTCAGCGACATGACTATGAGTTTTTTTGCAAGTTTGGTGCCATATTGAAGCTGTGATTGAATATAAAAATTGTTGATAAAAGTGCATTTATCCTCATTGATCCTTAACGTTGAGGATAAGGTTGGGGATTATGTTGAAGCTTACCAACTTTTATCCATAATTTTTGTATCCGCTTTCTGCAAATTTGGTGTCAAGCAAAAGCCGTGGATCTCAGCTTCAATATGACACTAAACTTGCCAATAAAATTAAATTTACTTAGTTGAAACACTTTTGCAAGATTGAGGATTAAATTTGCATTGTGGGAGAAGCCTTACTGTTTTATTTTTTTAAAGATCATGAAATACTCATTTCATTTTTTTAATGTTTAATGGTTAAAAACACTGTAGTGCCAGCCATTCAAAAATTTACTAAGAACCGAATTTATATATAGTATTGTGATTGCGACTAGTAACACAACCTACAGAATTTTTTTTCAGTCAAATTAATAATAATTTATAATCATCAGCTGTCGGGGGTAATATCATTTTCGAACCAACGACTAGTTGCTGGATTTGTGAGCACTTTTCAAGAGGTTATAAAATTCTCATTTTTAGCGTTTCAGACATTCTTTTTAAAGAGTTTTCTAGATTTTGCCTTTCTGTGCAAAACAGTTCCAAAAGAATGTCTGAAACGCTAAAAATGAAGATTTTATAACCTCTTGAAAAAGTGCTCACAAACCCAGCAACTAGTCGTTGGTTCGAAATGATACTATCTCCGACAACCCTGAAAAGGTTGTGTTAGGCTTTTGATGCACTTCTAACGTTTTCTTCAAAGGACCATGCTCGCGGTGGTCTGGTCGGTTCCTGAAAGTTTTTCTTCATTGATCTTCTGTTCGGATTTTCTAACTTGGTTCCTAACATTGGTTTCTAACATTTAATTTTAAAAATTTAATTTTATGTCTTGTTTTGTTAGGAACAAAGTTAGAAAATCCGAACAGAAGATCAATGATTAGAAAAAATTGGCGGGGACCGACCAGACCACCGCGAGCATCGTCCTTTAAAAACTCTCCAGTTGCCACCTGAAGCAAAAAAATATTTTGGCCTTAAATTTTATAGATAAGGTTGATTTGAAGCTCTGAAAAGATCAAATCTTTTAAAAGTAAAAGTACCATTTCCACCCGTAATTTTATTAATTAATGATTATTTTTATATCCTTGTGACATGTTTTATCTTTCATGATTTTCAGGTGAGCGATGGAGGTGCAATGGCATAGGAGAAGACCTAAAAACTACCGCTCATTGGCCACATTTTTATATTCTATAACCATTCTAGCCCTATTTCCCATAGCTAGCCTATCACCACTTCCCTCAAGGACTTTGGAGGAGAGGAGGCCATTGTCATCAAGCAGCAGATCACCAACCAATCCCCCCTCCACTGTATTGCCACACTGCTCCAAGGCTATTGTGACTATCTCGCATAGTTCTAGACGTAAGTTTTTGCTATTATTACTGCCACTGAATCATTTCCGATTATGATGGGTCACAACTAATTTAGCGAATCCGATTGATAAGTAGAGAGAGAGAAAGGGGAAAGTGAATCTGCTGATCACAATAAATAAACTTGACGGGTGTGTATCCCATTCTTTTGTGTCTTGATAAAAAAAAACTAGGCTGTCATCATTAATCAGTGCTTGCTTTCCCTTGCTGATTAATAGTTGTGGTCAGTTGGGTGTGAGTAATCTGGCGGATGACATATCAATTCCTTTGTGAGTTGATTTGTGGGTATGAGTAATTAGGAAAGACTACTTCTCGAGGGAACTGATTGGAAATATGACCCTAAATAACCTACCGTAAAACCTGTAATAGTAGCCCTGATTCAAAATCGTGTTTTTGACATTGCGTTTTTGACCCAGTTTTTGATCATTTCCCTTAGGCAACTTACCACTCATTTGGTAGCTCATCTTCCCGGCTACAAAATAAGTGGTAACTTGCTTGTGAGCACTCTTCAAAAAATAATTCAAAAACGCAATGCCATTGTTACATGGTGACCATAATCACCATGTAACAAAAAATTTTGATGTTAAAAACACAAGAAGTAAAAAGGCATCAAAATAAGGTGAAAAGAAGGTATTTTTACTTCTTCTGTTTTTAACCATTCTATTTTCAGCTCTATATCATTCTGAAAAAATGGTCAGCATGCCATTTTGTAGGAAAATTCAAGAGCTTTCGAATAATGCTTTATTCTATAACTTCTTATCAAAAAAAATAGGGAAAAAACTCTTATTTATGCGCTCAAACAACGATTTTCCTTTATTGGAAATCGACACTTTTACGTTGACGATCGTAACTTTTTCCAAAATAATCAAAATTAAAATTTTGACCTACCAAGTTGTAGCTAAGAAACAGGAGGTCAGAGTAGCATGCACTTCAAAAATTCACGTTTTGAGAAAAAGATGGAAAAACATGGTTCATTTAGGAATAAATATATTTGAGGAATTTTTTTTGCTCGTCCATGAATTGGGGTGGTTAGGGTAAATAAAATTCTTTATTCACCTAAAAAACGCAGCTTAAAATCAAAAGATTATTCCGGGCAATGGAATGCATGAAAGCATGAAAAAAGTTTGGAAGAGTTTGAAAAAGAGTTTGAAAAAAGTGGCGTTGTGAAAATTACAACAATTTTAAACAATTTCTAGTGACTCGTCGTTCTTCTACATCCTCCTCTCCACAGTTAAGTCTCAACATAGGCGTTGGTCAGACAGTGTGTTTCCGGTTGCAAGACCACTCAACACCAGTCAATCAAAGCTCCACCACACAAGACCAAATACCAGACCCAATACCCAGCCCTATTCTACCTTCTAATACGATCTCTAAAAGCCAAGTCCAGTTAGGCCCTTTGGCAGCAGCTCTTCAAAGTCAGAACCCACCAACTAATTTGAGCTCCTCATCTACAGGCTCTATGGGCATGGCGGATGCGAATCACAAAATTCACACCTTGACTCTACTAGAACTAGAGCAATACCACCCCATCACCGAGCGCTACCGTTTTGCCATACCCCAAGTGGAGACCAACTGCATTTGCGAGTGCAATGCCCAATCCTCCACTTGCCAAGCCGATGAATACAAATACGGTGTGTGTTCCTCTTCCACCGACCAATCCAGTCTGCATCACATAGCTGGCTCTGAGGTGTGTCACCGCACCTTTTTTGCCAATCAACCATCCAATGGTTGTAGCACCAATCCCCAATCACCCACTACTGGTGATCAAACCCAAGAAAATCCGGGAAAACAGCCGAGATTGTGTTGCCAGCTTAGATTCACCCCTTACGGAAATAGAGTATTCACAGCTCTGAGGCTAGAAGCCCCCACTACATTTGCTGTGCTCAGGTACTCGGTGTATGGATGGAATGGTGACTGGATGGAGGTGGAAAGAAGAAAAGTGAGAGTCCAGCTGGATGGAAGTGTGCACAACACCTTTTTGCAGGAGCTGAATGGCCTGAAATTGTCAGTTTTGGGACTGGGTTCGAGGAGCGGAGCTAGTGAAATGGAGCGAGGCATGTATTTGGTCGAGAATTTGGCAGTAGGCAGCTATGGAGAAGTGATCAGCCAGCCTGTCAACAAAATAACGGAACATGAGTAAGTATTTTTGAATTGGGTCAAATTTGCATTTTTATTAATTGATGGGTTTCAGCTTTCACAAACTGGGATGGTTTCGACTCAATGAACGTGGACAACCATTTGTGCAGTCAGGAGACATTTTTATGGACAAAATACACCATGCTCGGTCAGAGAATTGTGCTGAGCAAAAGTTCAGAAGCGTGCTCGAGGCTAGCTACTATATGAATAAAAGAGATGATAATGCAAGCAATGTAAGTTGAATTTACTGATGCAATCTGAATATAAAAAAGTATGATTGAGTAGGTTATAAATTAGTTAGGTACTTGCAACACAAAAACTTCTTTAAATACGGAAATACATATGAATTAAGGGAATCCTCGTTATCAATCTCAAAATTTAAAAAAGGGCATTTGTGTAAAAAACGGACATTTTTACTATTTTTTACGTGAAAATGCCCTTTGAGGCAGGCTTCCGACACGTGCTCTATTTAAAGCGAAATGCCCGTAGTGCCCACAACAAATAAATTTATACGAACCGGCATAATTTATCTGTAGATAAAATACCGATCAATTGTATCAGTTTTTATCTTCCTGTTGGATATTTATTTATATATATATATATATATTCATCGGAAAAATTAACCAATGAGTTTCGTTATGAAAAATATTTTAGAACAATTGGAATGAAAATGTCTGACGGGTTTCCAAAATTGAATGTGGTATCTCCCACAATTTTATTCTGGAAACCTATCAAACATTTTTATTCCGATTGTACTAATCAGGTTTTCATAATGAAACCCATTTTTTTATTTTGTATATATAAAATAAATAATGAAATTTTAATTGGCAGACATAATTTTATCTATCACATAAAATCGCTATTTTATCTGATAGATAAATTTATCTGTTCTGCGCACTACGGACATGCCCGTGCGCTATACGGAGAAAAGGCGGGGAATATTCTCTTTTTCCCAGTTATGTTGTTCCTCGAAATATTATTACATACGTTCTCATCTACATTTTTCAAGTTTTCTGCCTAGTTTTCAAAAGTAGCTTAAAGTCATCAATATTAGATTTGACGCAAAACGAGTAAAAATGGGACGATTAAAAATAAATTCTGGTCCCCGCCTTAACTTTTTTAAACGCATGGGCATGCTCCTTTAAAGATTTGTTTTTTGTTTGAGAACCAAAGTCTTTATAATTTTTTAGATTTTACGTCAAACTCTTTATTTTTGGTACTCAAAACTCAGTAAGCACCGGATAGAATTGCACATTTTGACCAAATGTCCTTGACATCAACAATATGTCAATTTTAAAAATATTTGTTCTTTTTTGTGACCCCAACATTGTGTGCGAAATCGGATATAATTTTTAAATTTGCACACTACGCATTTTTTAACTACGGAAATACTTTTTGGCGCAAATTTTGTAATCCACTTTTTTTATTACCATATCTCTTCTAATTAACGCGCCGGTGCGTTTTTTTTTTTGGATCCCGAAAATCGGAAAATTTTGAGGTCGATCTCGATATTTTTGGGTGAAAATTCAAAATCAAAAAAACAAAATCGGTAGAGCTCGCGGGAGTTAAGAAAATGCAAAAAAGAACATATGGAAAAAATTCTGCTCCGAGATACAAACCCTAAAAGTCAGGGGGCGCGTTTATTAGAAGAAATACGGTAATTCCAAAAGTGTGAAGACTGCAACCCAGCAATTCCAATTTCCGACAAGATAACATATAGTGTGGCACACTTGAATAATGGGGAGAGGGGGGGGGCAAACTAATTCTTTCTGCATTACCGTATTTCCTCCAATAGCTCCCCCTATTTTTTGATGCCCGAAAATCGGAAATTTTGGAATTCAATCTCGAGATTTTTGGGTGCTCAACTAAAATCTGAAAAGTGCAATCGGTAGAGCTCGCGGGAGTTAAGAAAACGCGTAAGGGGGAGGGAGTTATTAGAGCAGGGAGCTATTGGGGAGCTATTAGAGGTAATACGGTAATTCATATTTTTGGTATAGTGACACCTCACTGAGATTCTATAATTATCTAATTTTTTGAAAAGCCAAAGAGAGAAACCCATCGGTCCATCTCTTTCAGATGATACACAATATTAATATTGATATTAATAGTGTCTGCTAAGTAGCCGCCTCCATAAATTTATCTAGAATACTTTATTGAGCAATCTATTTTCAGGACACATCATTCACCTCATTTCCACTGGCCCAGCCACTCAACCGCATTCATCGATGGATCCGCTCTGCCCGAGTGTTCGATGCTTCAGAACGTCAAGTGGTCATCACGGCTGGCGAAGGCATCAACCTGGATCTCACCCTCACTACCACACCTCCTCAACAAGACCAGAACCAGAATCAAAACCCTGTTGCTCCAACCACCATTTCATTTATCCACAACTCCTCACAGTTAACCGATTTTACAGCTACCATCCTGGTCGACCACTTTTCCAACTCCCTACTCAATCTGACTGTGTATGGAGCCAAAGGAGTGTTGAACGGGTATATTCGCCAGATGGAGGAGTGGAATGGCGAGGACATCGACAGTTTTAGTGTGGCTGTGCCCACAGTTAACTACAAAACCACAGTTAACTCAACTTCAAGTGTGCTGACCAGGATCAAGCCCTACCCTATCAACAGCATTCAAGTGGTCTGCCTCAGACCAGATGATGCAGACCAGACCAAGGAACTCTGCCGACCTGTTCAAAGCATCCAGTTTGAATTGGACATAGGTGTATCCACAGGCAGAGAATGGAGGACAGGGGTTGGAAAATGTCCGGAGTGCAATGCTATATCAGTTGATGGATTCATGAAGTACCTGAATCCAGCCAATTGGACCAAAGGAGTTCACTCTGTGAGTGACGCCCTGATGCTTGCATCAGACATATTCGGCTATATTTTTGTATTTTTGGCTGTGTATATTGTGCTTACTAAGATTGTTATTCCGCTGGTAGGATGCTTCCTGTGTCCTATGTCTATATTTTATAAAAGGTCTAAGAAGTAGGTGAGTAGTTGGGAAAAGGTGTGTAAAATGTGAAAAATAGCAGTTTACAACGTTTTGGATGATTTGATACTAAAAGACAAAAATACCGTAAATGGTCAAGTAGACCGACTCCTCGCCAT
Organism: Ditylenchus weischeri; assembly: GCA_029231635.1. Taxonomy (NCBI): domain Eukaryota; kingdom Metazoa; phylum Nematoda; class Chromadorea; order Rhabditida; family Anguinidae; genus Ditylenchus; species Ditylenchus weischeri. Next base: position 5,531 of record JAMRYI010001225.1, on the reverse strand, counting down.
TCGGAATCGGTAGTTAGGCGGAAATATAATTTTGGGGATTTTCGCCATGGCTAAAATTAGCAGCGTATGTTATTCTGAAAAAGGGTGTTCCGCATAACACCTGTTAATGTGGTTGTAGGGCCATATTTTGTTGACAACTCGCGATGTTAAACAAACTTGTGCAGAATTTACAGTTGCATTGGCATTATCAATATCAGAATTCCTAAATTCCTTCAAAAAATGTAGTAAAAATCAAAATGGAAACAGAAAAAACCATCGAAAAGAGGTTGATCAGTTTTCTCTTACATTTCCGTTTTTAAGACATTTTTGAAAATAATTTAGAAATTCTGCACAAGTCTGCATGACATTGTGTAGCCAAGTTGTCGTCAAAATATGGCTCGTGTTTTGTTTTATACATCTGACTAATAAGTTTTTAGTGGATTTTCGTAGCCTTCTATTTTATTACCGTATTTCGACCCTAGTATAGAATACCCCCCCCCCAAAACTTATGCCTTCTAAAACTTAAGTAAAGAGCACCCGAATATATGTTCCCCAGAAAAAGTGCGTAAAACACTTATTAGTCACAACTTCCATACGCTGGCCTACCCCTAAGCCTAAGTAAAGAGCACCCAAATATATGTTCCAGACCCCAGAAAAAGTGCGTAAAACACTTATTAGTCACAACTTCCATACGCTGGCCTACCCATAAACCTAAGTCAACTTCCATACCCCGCCTAAGCCATTAGTCACAACTTCCACACGCTGGCCTACCCTAAGCCTAAGTAAAGAGCACCCAAATATATGTTCCAGACCCCAGAAAAGATGCGTAAAACACTTATTAGTCACAACTTCCATACGCTGGCCTACCCATAAACCTAAGCCTAAGCCATTAGTCACAACTATAGGCCTACCCCTAAGCCATTAGTCACAACTTCCACACGCTGGCCTACCCCTAAGCCTAAGTAAAGAGCACCCAAATATATGTTCCAGACCCCAGAAAAGTGCGTAAAACACTTATTAGTCACAACTTCCATACGCTGGCCTACCCATAAACCTAAGTGTCACAACTTCCATACGCTGGCCTACCCCTAAACCTAAGCCTAAGCCATTAGTCATAACTTCCATACGCTGGCCTACCCCTAAGCCTAAGGGCTAAGCCTAAACTTGTTCTTCCAAAGGGTAGTTTCAACGATTTTTGAAGGTCTGATTTGGGGGGTATTCTATACTAGCGCCAAAAATTCTAAGTTTTTCATACCATATGTATGCGTATACGTGAATAGTAGTATATGATAGTATGCGCGAATGGTGTATCGTACAAAAAAATTAAATTTTTTTACTTTTTTCACTTTTTTGCCTTGGTTTCCTCCAAAAAATTTAGGTCTTTCAAATTGTAGCGGCTTCTAAAGATTGTGCAAATTCTGTCTTTACACACGCCTTTGCCCCAAATTTTTAATTTTAATTTTAAACATGTACTTGACTGCCTAGCGGTGTACTTGTGATTCCAGACAAATTTTCGGGTATAATTGAATATTTATATTGTTCCTGCATTCCCTATTTTTTGTGATTGTTTAATGAATGTGATTTATATTGCCAAATTTTCCTATAACCCTTTCATTCCTATTTTGTGCCTAGAATGTCGCATAAGATATATATTAATTTTTAAGATTCTGTGATGTTTAATTCGTTTGTGATGTGTCTGCAAAGTGGGTCATCCCTGACAGACTGCTTTTTTTGCTCATAACTTTCGAAATTCTTGAAATTCTGCATAAAAATATTATAGGCAACCTAATTGATATCAACCATGACATTAAAATTTTATTCAATTTTTTATTTTTATTCATTTAGAAATTTAGAAGTCCTGAAAAAAAAAACATCGAAAATTAAATTTTTCTTGAGCTGTAACTGATGTACGCCCTCTAATTGCTGAATTCCGCCTTCTAATCTTATAATACAATTTTTAATTCCATTTTCATTGTTATTTTTTAAGTTTTTACACTAGCGTGTACCTCTGCATCTTGGCTTTTTAATAAGCCATCAAACTCTGCTGGATGATTGAAGAAATATAGAGATTTGATGCTCATAAAAAATAAACGTTTTTTGCTAAACCTTTCAATATCTATGTTCCTCAAATCCTTCAGACCGAGTTTGATAGCTTATTAGAAAGCCAAGACCCAGGGCTACACGCTAGTGTAAAAACATTAAAAAGTTAGCAATGAAAATGCAAATAAAAATTGTATTATAAGATTGGAAGGCCGAATTCAGCAATTAGAGATTCAAACTTTGGAGGGCACGATTTTTCTTTCAGCCTTTTTTCTTATTGTCGAAGATTGAATAGAATCGGTCCATTTCTTAAAATTTGCTCTATTTAACTTCTAAATAGCCAATCGAATTCCAAAAACTTCATAAATTCAATAAGTTATAACAAAACGAGTAGTTTGTTAAGGAAATTTCACCCTTCATTTTAAATTTTCTTAAATGAACAAGTGCTTAAACCGCTGCGATTATTTCGTTTTACCATTTTTGTCTTATCTCTTTTATAGTTTTTCGAAGTACGTCCGATGTTGCCTTGCACTGATTCAATGTGTATATATAAGAATTGTTGCTTTTTATGATTTGACAAATAAAAAATTACAAAAAATCAAAATATTATAAAAATAATTACAATAGTGAAAGCTAGGGGATTAAAAAAATACTCTAGTGTGTTTTTCTGGGGTGCACTTTACGGGGTGCAATCGAGTGGGGGAGGAAAGGTGCGGGGTGCAATTTAGTCTTTGATTGAGCACACGAAAAGCTCAAAATCGACTTAAATTTTTTCCGACTTTTAAGGGTTGAAAAATAAGGCTCCGGGGTGTTTAATAAAGAATATACGGTATTTGATTCTGCTTAATTTTATTCGTGCACTCTTAGGCCAAAAAATGGTCAAGCGGACAAACCCGGATTTTAAAAGTATTTGTTGCGAGACAAAACCCGAAAAGTCATTTTTGACCGATTTCCCACAAAATCATCTAGCTCGTCGAACATTTGAAGCATTGCTAGATCAATGTCGTGAGTTTCCATGTAGCGTTGACTCATCGATGTCTAAAACAAAAGGACATAGAAGCTATATCAGAAATGGACAGAATAGTACATTGAATAACTTAAACGAGTTAATTACCTTAAAAATTGCGCAGATTTAAAAAATAATAAAAATATCTGGATTTTTTTTCAATATTTCACTGCCAACTGAACAGGTCCGTTATATCAAGGGTTTTTTTATAAGGTTGGGACCGGCCAAGGTGTCCGTTATAGAGTAAGTCCGCTGTAAGTACGACGCCCAAGACGCTTGGTCCCCTTGGGGGACCAAGCAAAAATCGTGTTTTTGACATTATTCAGGGTGTTTCAAATTTTTCTGACACTTTTAAGCGGTCGTAACTTTTTTTAAAGTCCGTTTTTTTAATTTCTGTGAACGCATATCGACTCAGTTTTTGATGACAATTTTTTTGGTATATAATGTGAAAAATAAGATTTTCGCTTGGCCTTACCCATCCAAAGGCCACCTACAATTTGTAGGCTACAAACCAGGAGCCAAACAACAGGGGGACCAAGCGAAAATCGTTATACCAAAAATATTGTCATCATTTAAAAAAGTTATGAGCGCTTAGAAGTTTCAGAACAAATTTGAAACACCCTGTATATTCAATCGCAAGTGCCGCTTGAGAGAAGACGATAGCGAAAAACCGTTTCTCGATATCGCGTCGCAACAAAAAGTTATGGCCGTTTGCAATGCTGAGAATTTCTCGGCTCAACCTCTATGTTAAAAATACATTTTGTCTAATTACCATTTATTGACAACCTAAAATATTTTAGACAAAAATAGTGCAAAAACAGACAACATCAATAATTTTATTACGCACTTCACTTATTTATTTCTACAGCAGGTGAACGAGCACAGTTCCTGATAAATAATAGAATATTTCCTCAACTAAACAATTTCCACTCCAACTAGCAATTCACTTTTGTCATCTTCTCCGCCAGTCGAGCTTGAGCAGCAGACACAGTCATCCAGAACTTCTCCGCTACTATAACAAGTATGGCAGCCATTATTAGTCCGAAAGAACATTCCATCGCCAGTCCTGAAACAATAATTAAAGTGTTAAACAAGAATAGATAAAGACCAACGAAGTGAATATTGGAATAAACCAGAGCAACGGATTTGATCCAAATACTTCGCGGAAATTTCGCTTACAGCCCAAATTGTAGATATTTTTGTCCACGCCATAGCTGAATCTCGGAGGTCCAAACGTTTCTGAAAAACCACACATTTAGAGCCCCATGGTCTAATCAGTTAAAAGAGCCAAACCATTTGTAGTCTTATTTTTGGAAATCAGATAGAGATGGTAAAACGCAAGACAACCCAACGAGATGCTGAACAGACCAGATACTATGAAGAGCGCAAGAACGGAGACGAATTCTAAAGGATAAGCATGAAGCGGATCTCTTTTGTTCAACCATCGAATGAAGTAAGGCAGCAACGAGAAGAACACGAAGACGCACAACAAAAAACCATAGCAATTGAAGAGCACGAAGAACTTGTAGTTGGTAAAGTTAATGCAAGTGTTGACCCAAGGGCAGTGGTGATCAAACTTCCTGAAAACAATACTTAAAAACGAGCACACAAGGAGGAATGAACAACTAACAGTACGCATTTATCACAAGTAGAGCAATGGTGGGTTCTGTCTGGCTTGACGATTGCACACCGAATACAGTAGCGAACGCCTAAAAAATATAAAGATGTTTGACCGATGAGCAGGATCTACCAAAGATACACCTCCATCAAAGTTTCGATTGCTTGCCGGTATCTTATTCTCATTGACAAAGTTCTCGATGATTTTATTGTAGCTGACCAAATCCGGAACATCTCGCAAGCTATCCTTTACTTCTTGAGGAATGTCGAACTGAATTTGTCATACATATTTAAAATTGCGATTTCTCTAAGTATTATTTCAGGTTCTAAATACTTACAATACTGGGATACACCCCCAACTGGAGCGATCACGGTTTGCCAGAATGCCCAGAGAAAGAAGAACAACAGCGTGTTTGCGACTCCACAGAAAAAGATTCTCAACGGAATATTGGCGATGAGCTCTATAAGCAAAAATTAAACACTTGCTAATCCGGAAATACAATGTGATGAAAGTGCTTACTGAAGCAGAACTGATAACCATAAGAATATTCGCCCCAAGCAAGAATAGCCATCGTGAAGGCGATCGGCAGGTAGTACACGACTCCACATAGCATCTTCAAGCATCGGTTGTCTCGATATCTACCCATTTTTCAGCTAAACTTCGTAAAATAATTACGTGAAAGACAATTAACAAAAGGTTAGACAGCAAACACCCAAGTTGGGTGACCCAACATACCTCAAATCCCATGTTTGAACAGAATCACATTTAAGAATCTCATGAGTTCGACATTATTTTTGAATTATTATTTTGCAGCTCAAAATTCGAACATAATTTATCTTGCGCCGAAGATGAAGTTTGTCAAATGTTTTCCTCAACACATCATTCATC
>JAMRYI010000834.1:0-67937 GCA_029231635.1 Ditylenchus weischeri | reverse complement strand
CTTCAGATATATTGAATGGTTGGGAAAAAGCATTCCATGCTAAAACTGCATACTGCTGAAAATTCAACTGAGAAGCCATTTGCTGATCAATGGTTTTACAGAAGCTGTATTGCTGTTCTTTCAGGCTTTTTTCTACCAGAGAAGTAATCGGGATCTGAATTTTCCCAAAATCTAAAACCGGTTTTTTCACCCATTTGAATCCCATTGGTTGAGTAAAGGTACTTACCGTCCAGTTATTTTTAAAACTTAAAGCAGTCTTAAAATACATTACCGTTTCGAAAGTCGTTTCCTGATACGTGTAAACTCCCAGAGTTCCGATGCCTTTTTCTGCCCATATTTTTAGAGGAACCTCAATAAGAATATTTTGATTGGCATCTCCTACTAATCGTATAGGTCTGGTTTTCCAGACTTTTACTTTAAATTGATCATTGTTGTTATTAGTATAAGAATCGTCCTGAAAAATCATGTCTTTTACAGAAGCATTAATCATGTTGCTGATTTCTGACAGCGGAATTGTAACCGGCATTGTAATGCTCGATTTTACCTTCGGAAAGTTGTAAATAGCCTCCCCGGAAGTAGTATTCTGCCCAAAAAAACTGATATAAAGTAGTAGAAATAATATTTTGAATATCCTCACTGTGTTTTGATTTTTTAAGATTGAAAATTACTCATTTTCTCTAATTCCACCTAATAAAAAACTTTTCTCAAGCTCAATACTTGCGCCCTTCATCTCTCCTTTCATTGGTGGACTGGTTTTAGTAATTCTCAATTTGATGTAAGAGATCTGATTAAATTTCTCGTTGATTTTATGAATAATTCTGCCTGCAACGTGTTCCAATAATTTAGATGGAATCTTCATTTCGTCATGAATAATTTCGTTGATATCTGCATAACTTATCGTATCATTCAATTCATCAGAAGCTGCCGCATCCCAAAGATCCGTATGGATTTCTGCATTTAAAATATAGTACGTTCCGATAATGTTTTCTTCAGGAAGAACGCCATGATAAGCGTAGATTTTTATGTCTTCTAAAAATATTTTGCTCATAGTTTTTTTTAATAAAAAAGTACTCTTTACGAGTACTTGGTGTTTAGCAATTTGGTGGAATATATTGTCCCATTGGAACGCATTGAGGAATTCCGTAACATCCTATTTTGCATTCGTATGCAATTCTACATTCTAAATTGCATTGTAAAGTTAGATCTCCACCTTTGAGTTTTTTTAAGCTTGATCTGTCTAATTTTTTTAATTTTTTCATATGTAAATATTTTTATGAATACCAAATGTAATAAATTTATTTACATGCTGAAAAATTTTATCATTAAGTAGGGAATTTATTTGATGCTTTTCGAAAGATCAAGCATTGCTTCAATCGGTTTCAATGCTCTCAGACGAAGTTCTTCTTCAATGATAATTTCCGGAAGCTCATATTTCATACACAAATACAATTTTTCCATTGTATTTCTTTTCATATAAAAACATTCTGAACAATTGCAGCTTTCGTCAAAAACCAATGCAGGAATCAATTCTTTATGAGGAGCGCGTTTTCTCATTTCATGAAGAATGCCTTCTTCAGTTGCAATGATAAATTTCTGGCAATCATCTTTTTCAACAAAATTTAAAAGCGCAGAAGTAGAACCTATAAAATGAGCTAATTTTAAAACCGCTTCTTCACTTTCAGGATGTGCAATTAGTTTTGCATCCGGATTGTCGGCTAATTGTTTTGCGATTCTTTCCATAGAGAAAGCTTCGTGTACAATGCAGCTTCCGTCCCAGAGAATCATATCACGACCTGTCTTTTGAGATAAATATCGTCCTAAATTTTTATCTGGAGCGAAAATAATCGGTCGGTCAGTTGGCAAAGCTTCTATTACGGTTTCAGCGTTTGAACTGGTTACAATAATGTCACTTTCTGCTTTTGTTTCAGCATTACAATTGATGTAAGTTGCAATTAAAGCATTTGGATGCTGCTCACGCATTTTTCTCAAACCTTCACCAGAACATCCGTCTGCCAAAGAACATCCTGCCATTGTATCGGGAAGAACAACTTTTTTAGTGGGGTTTAAAATTTTTGCAGCTTCTGCCATGAAATGCACTCCGCAGAAGACAATCATATCTGCATTTGTTTCCTTTGCTTGTCTCGCCAACTGAAGAGAATCTCCTAAGAAATCTGCAATATCCTGAATTTCTCCCGGTTGATAATAATGCGCAAGTATAACTGCATTTTTCTCTTCTTTTAATTTTAGAATCGCTTTTACCAATTCTTCACCCTGAGGAATTGCAATATCTTTAATATCTAAAAATCCTTTTACAGGAAGTGTAGCTTTAGCTTTGTCGAATGTTTCTGTACTCATTTTCAGCCTTAATGTTTTTGTTCATTAGAAATTAGAAGTTAGAAATTAGAAGTTAGCAATGATGTCGTTGGTTTTTTATAATCTTTAAACTTCCATCACCCAGCTTCCATCATCCAGCTTTTAACTTCCTATAAAACTTTTTATTAAAATTTCTATTTCTTTTTTTGCTTCGTCCAGATCAGAATTGATCACTATTTTATCAAATTCTTTTGCATAGGAAAGTTCTTCTTCAGCTTTTTCCACGCGTGTTTTTATGGTTTCGGCATCGTCGGTGTTCCTTGAGATCAATCTTCGTTCCAATTCTTCAATAGAAGGGGGCTGGATGAAAATTGACAATGCTTTCTCTCCAAAGTATTTTTTTAGTGAGATTCCGCCTTTTACATCTACATCAAAAATAACCACTTTCCCCAGATTCCAGATGTTTTCTACTTCAGACTTCAGTGTTCCGTAATATTTATCAGTATACACTTCCTCAAATTCCACAAAAGCATCTTCAGAAATTTTCTGTCTGAATTCCTCAGGCGAAAGAAAATGATAATCAACAGCATGAATTTCGCTTCCTCTCGGTTGTCTTGTAGTACAAGATATAGAGAATGCCAATTCCGGAATTGCTTCTAAAGAATGTTTTACTAATGTTGTTTTTCCGCTTCCCGACGGCGCTGAAAATATGATAACTTTTTTCATTTGGTTGTTGATTATCAGTTGTCGGTTGTCGGTTTTGCGGAAGAATGCCGAAAACCATTAACCATCAACTGACAACTGTTATAATACGTTTAACGTTTGCTCTTTTATTTTTTCCAGATCATCTTTCATCATCACCACCAATTTCTGAATTTCTGCATGATTGGCTTTAGAACCTAAAGTATTGATCTCTCTTCCGATTTCCTGTGAAATAAATCCTAGTTTTTTTCCGTTGAAATCTTCATTTTCCATTACTTCAGAATAATATTTCAGATGTTGGGCAAGTCTTACTTTCTCCTCCTGAATGTCGAGCTTTTCTGTAAAATAAGCCATTTCCTGATAGAATCTTGTTTCATCAACATTTTCAAATTCCTTCAGCGTCTTCATATAACGTTCTTTCACAGCAATGATTCTTACCTCTTCATAAGGAACAACTTCTGCTAATGATTTATCGATATTTTTGATGTTTCTTTCTAATTCTTCATGAAGAATTTTACCTTCGGTTTTTCTGAATTCCTGGAATTTATCAACAGCATTATTGACGATTTTTGCTAAAGCTTCCCATTCTCCGTCAGTCAATTCATCTGGTCTTGAAGTAATTGCATCAGGAAGTCTTACTGCCATTTTCAGGTATTCGAAATCGGGTCCGTCAGAAGCGATATTTTTAAGTTCATTCATATAAGAATCGATCAGACTTCTGTTGATTTTTACATCATTTGTTTCCTCAAGATTCTCGATATTAATATAGCAATCTACCTTTCCGCGGATGATTCTATCGTTCAGAATTTTTCTTACTTCAAATTCTTTTTCTTTGTAACGCAAAGGAATTTTGATATTCAAATCAAAGCTCTTGCTGTTCAGTGATTTAATATCTATAGAAATTTTTTTTCCTTCAAAAACACCTTCGGCTCTACCGAAGCCGGTCATTGATAAAATCATAGTTTTTTATTGTAGTACAAAGATAAACATTTAATTTAGCAAACTATAAATATCCGCGATATAGAAAGTGAAATTATGACGGTAAATAAGATGTATTTTCACTTTTAAAATGATTTGAAACGTATGAAAACCTTAATCTCTGTTGTTGGAACTACCGGTATCGGAAAAACGAAACTTGCCATTGATTTAGCCCGTGAATTCAATACAGAAATTATTTCATGTGATTCCCGACAGTTTTTCAGAGAAATGAAAATCGGAACTGCTGCACCTTCGGAAGATGAGCTGTCGCAGGCAAAACATCATTTTATAGGTCAGCTTTCTGTAAAAGATTATTATTCTATTGGTCAGTTTGAGCATGATTCTTTAGAGTTACTAGATCAGCTTTTCAAAAAATACGACATCGTCATTATGGTTGGTGGAAGTATGATGTATGAAAAAGCAGTGCTTGAAGGTCTGAATGATTTACCAGAAGCCAACGAAGAAAATCAGAAAAAACTGGAAGATATCTGGGAAACTGAAGGAATTGAAAAACTTCAGGAAATGCTGAGAGATTTAGATCCTGAATATTATGAACAAGTAGATATTCACAACCAGCGAAGATTATTACGTGCCATTGATGTAATTTGGCAAACCGGAAAAAAATATTCGGAAAACATTGCCCATCCCAAAAATCCAAGAAATTTTAAAACTATACGGATTGGAATTGAGGCGCCACGAGAAACGATTTATGAAAGAATCAATCTCCGTGTCGATAAGATGATGGAAAATGGTTTGCTTGATGAAGCTAAAAAATCTTGATGAATTAAGAAAATCTCAGGAAGGTAAAAACTTGGCTTCACTGAATACAGTTGGTTATTCAGAGCTTTTTAAATATTTTGACGGAGAATGGGATCTTGATTTTGCTGTTTCCGAGATTAAGAAAAACTCAAGAAGATTTGCAAAACGTCAGTTAACCTGGTACAGAAAGGAAGAAAATATTCATTATCTACAATTGGGATATACTGACAAAGATTTTGAGGATTTGACTGAATATATTAATTCTAAAACTTCAATTTAATTCTTTAATGTAAAGATTAAATTAGATCTTATGAAGCTTTTATCTTAAGCGACTTGTCGCTATTCTTGCATCTTAAAGTTATACATCTTTAGATAAACTTTGCGTTAATATTTATTTTTCATGATTTTTTTTAACGCAAAGATTTAAGTTTATTCTGATTATTTTAAGGAGCAAAAATTGGAATCAATAAAATTTCTATCTTAAGCGACTTGTCGCTATTCTCTGCTTCTTAAAGTTATACATCTTTAAATAGAACTTTGCGTTAGAAAATACTTAGATTTAAAGGCGCCAAACGACATAATTACAGGACTCTACAATAAAACTTAGATTCCACGCTCCACTGCGTTTCGCTCTGAATGACAAAAGAGAAGCGCTAAGAGAAAAACTTTAACAAAAATGCGATCCCGAAAGACCGCATTTCACTAACAATATAATTTAATTTACTACTTCCATCCGCCACCTAAAGCTCTGTACAAATCTACAATACTGCTTAATCTCTGTCTTTTAACGGAGGCAAGATTCAGTTCAGCCTGTAAAGAATTTCCCTGAGCGGTAATTACTTCCAGATAATTTGCCATTCCGCCTTTGTAAAGCATTTCTGCACTTTTAATTCCATTTTTTAATGTAGCAACCTGTTCTGCTGCTTTTTGTTCCTGAACTTTTAAACTTTCATTGGAAACCAAGGCATCAGAAACTTCACCAACAGCATTTAATACCGACTGACGAAATGCCAATACGTTTTTCTCCCTTTGAATTTTAGCAACATTTAAATCTGTTTTTAACTGTCTTTTCTGGAAAATAGGCTGCGTGATTCCTCCTAAGACAGAACCAAATAATGAAGCCGGAATCGAAAACCAGTTATCAACTTTAAAAGAGTTGACACCTCCGTTTGCAGTAATTTTTAATGAAGGATACATATTTGCCTGAGCAATTCCTACGATTGAATTAGATTCCAATAAAACCAATTCCTGCTGACGAACATCCGGACGACGACTTACCATCGCTGCAGGAAGTCCCGCAGAAATATCCTGTGGTAAAGAAGTATCAGACATTTCAATAGTTCTGTTCACTTTATTCGGATTTTCTCCTACCAAAATACTTAATGCATTCTCCTGAATTGCAATATTTTGTTCCAATTGAGAGATCAAAAGTTCTGTTGACTGTTTCTGTGCCGTTGCCTGCTGAACTCCTAAAGAAGTTGTGTCGCCACTTTGCCAAAGTTTTTCTGTAAGCCGAAAGGGTATTAGTACTTAAATCTAAGTTTGATTTTGCAATCTGCAATTGTTTATCAAGCATTAGTAAATTATAATATCCTTGAGCAATTGCAGCAACAACCTGTGTCTGAATGGCTTTTGTCGCTTCATAAGTCTGCAGGTACTGCATTTTTGAAACTTCCTGTTGGTTTTTTATTTTTCCCCAAATGTCTGCTTCCCAAGATAAATTGAAAGCAGCATTGTAATCTTCAACATGGTTTTGTCCTAAAAATAAATTTAAGCTTTGTCCGTTCATGCTGTTTTTTGACGGTTTTTGAAATCTGTGCCGAAACTCCGAAACCAACATCGGGATATTGAAGATATTTTGCCTGTTTCAATTTTTCCTGTGAGGAAGCGACCTGTTTTAAAGCAATTTGTAAATCGTAGTTGTTTTTAATTCCTTTTTCAATTAAATCCTGTAAAATAGGATCATTGAAAAATTCTTTCCACTGAAGGTTAGCTACACTTGCAGTATCGGCTGTTGCGGTGTATTTGAATGTTTCGGGAAGTTCGGGTTTCGTTTCCTGATATGCCAATTTCGGCACACAAGAAACTGCACCTAATGCAATTCCAAAAGCGATGATTATATTTTTTACTCTTTTCATAAGTTTAAATTTTTAATTGATCACAAAACTTTAAGTGGTAAGCAAAGTTGTTTTTAGTAGGAGAAAATACTTTGCTTTTATGATATAATTTAAATAGTTTCTTTTCTACCTTTGTTTTGAAATTTTTTAACGCAAAGGAAAATTTTGATGTAAAATATTTAAGTGAGCAAAGATTTAATCAATAAAATTGATTTTAAGAAGCGAGCTTTTAATCATCCAGCTTCAGCGACTTGTCGCTTTCTCTGCTCCTTTAAAATATTCGTAATTAATAATAAATCTTTGCATTTAAATTCCTGTTTGAAATCTCAAAGTTTTATTAATGTGCGGTTGCTAAAAGTTCTGCCTCCAGTTTTTGTCTTTGAAGTCTTTTATTCTTTCTGCTCGGCATTTTTTCATGTAAATATTGGAAGATTACATACATTACCGGAATAATAAAAATTCCGAAAACTACTCCTGTAAACATTCCACCAACGGTACTGATTCCGATAGAGTGATTTCCTTTTGCGGCTGCACCTTGCGTCCAAACTAATGGAAGCATACCAATGATGAAGGCGAATGAAGTCATCAAAATCGGTCTTAAACGTAATCTTGAAGCCTGAAGCGCAGATTCTATCAGCGTTTTTCCTGCTTTTCTTCGCTGAACAGCAAACTCTACAATCAAAATCGCGTTTTTTTGCTAATAATCCGACAAGCATGATTAAACCTACTTGTACATAAATATTATTATCAATTCCTGCTAATCCTGTGAAAGCAAATACTCCGAAAATCCCTGTTGGAATCGTTAAAATAACCGCAAACGGAAGAATATAACTTTCATATTGTGCTGCCAATAGAAAATACACAAACAAAATACTTAGCATAAACACAAAAGCAGTTTGTCCACCGGTTTTAATTTCTTCACGGGTAATTCCCGTCCATTCGTAACCGTATCCACGAGGAAGTGATTTTTGAGCAACTTCTTCTACCGCTTTGATGGCGTCTCCTGTACTGTAACCAGGTTTTGGAGTTCCATTAATGGTTACGGCATTGAATAAGTTGTTTCTGGAAACCGTTTCTGGTCCGAAACTTCTTTTTTAAGGTCACTAAAGTCTTTACAGGAACCATTTCGCCGGATTTATTTTTAACATAAATTCCTTCCATAGAATTTGCATCTGTTCTGTAAGGAATATCGGCTTGTGCCATTACTCTGTAATATTTCCCAAATCTGTTAAAATCTGAAACGAAGCTACTTCCGTAATAGATCTGCATCGTCTGCATCAATTCTGTTACAGAAACTCCCAGCTGATTGGCTTTGTCTGTATCCACATCAATCGTATATTGAGGATTTCCTGCTGCGTAAGTTGTGAATGCAAATGCAATTTCCGGACGTTTCATTAGTTCCCCGATAAAGGCTTGAGTTGTAGTTCCCAATTGTTCAAAAGAGCCGTTGGTTTTATCCTGAAGCATGAATTCAAATCCTGAAACGTTACCAAATCCCTGTACAGTAGGGAAGTTGAAGAAAAATGCATTAGCATCTTTTACCTGTGCTACTTTCCCCGTTAATGCTGCTGCAATCTGATCAGGATCTTTCACTTCGCCACGATCTTCAAAGTCTTTAAGTTTAATAAATCCTGCAGCATACGGAGAAGCATTAGAATTGCTGATGAAGTTCATCCCGTCTGCAACCCAAAGATGATTTTTTGCTTTTTCACCATTGATGATTTTATCAATCTGTTCAGTGGCTCTGTGCGTTCTGTCTAATGAACTTCCCGGGGGTGTATTCACAGCATACAAAACAAATCCCTGATCTTCTGTTGGGATAAATCCTGTAGGAGCTTTATTAATCAAGAAAACACTTGCCGCTGTGATGACTGCTAAACCTGTAACTGCAACCCATTTATTTTTAATTAAAAACTTAAGGCTGTAGATGTATTTTTTGGTCATATTGTTGAAACTTTTGTTGAAAGCATTAAAAAACCTTGCTCCAAAACCTGTCTTCTGACCGTGTTCGCTATGATCGCCTTGTGGATCATTTAGTAATAAAGCACATAAAGCCGGACTTAAAGTCAGTGCATTAATCGCTGAAATCATAATTGCAATCACCAAAGTAAATGCAAACTGTCTGTAGAAAACTCCTGCAGGACCCTGCATAAAACCAACCGGAATAAACACAGCGCACATTACCAAAGTGATAGAGATAATAGCTCCTGAAATTTCACTCATCGAATTTGTAGTTGCCTGTTCAACGGGCATTCCGGTCTGTTCCATTTTAGAATGTACGGCTTCTACGACGACAATGGCATCATCCACCACAATTCCGATTGCGAGCACCAATGCAAACAAAGTCAACATATTGATACTGAAACCAAACAGTTGAAGGAAGAAAAATGTACCTACAATGGCTACAGGAACTGCAATAGCAGGAATTAATGTAGATCGGAAATCCTGAAGGAAGATATACACTACAATAAATACAAGAATAAATGCAATAACTAAAGTCTCTACAACCTGATGAATTGAAGCATCCAAAAAGTCTTTGGAGTTGTACATGATGATAGGCTCTACACCTTTTGGCAGGGTAGTTTTGAACTGCTCAACCTGCTTTTCGATTTCAGTTAAAATTTCGTTCGCATTAGATCCTGCAGTCTGAAGAATAGCAAAACCTGCAACCGGTTTTCCATCAACTCTGTTCGCTGCGGTGTAAGTATAAGAACCGAATTCTACTCTTGCAACATCTTTTAATCTTAAAAATGAACCATCACTGTTCGATTTGATAACGATGTTTTCATAGTCTGCATTTTTGTTGAGTTTCCCCTTTATATTTTAAAATATATTCATAAGTTTCTTTACTACCCTGTCCCAAACGTCCCGGTGCAGCTTCAAGATTATGATCTTTTACTGCTAAAAGAACTTCCTGAGGAGAAAGATTGTTGGCTGCTAAACGATCCGGTTTCAGCCATAGTCTCATTGAGTAATCTCTCGTTCCGAAAACCTGCGCCTGAGCAACTCCGGGAATACGCTGTATTTGCGGAATGATATTGATTTTAAGATAATTCTGAAGGAAAAGTTCGTCGTACTGTTTCGGGTCGTCGCTTGATAAACCCATAAACATGATCATACTGTTCTGAACTTTCTGAGTTGAAATTCCAGCCTGTACAACCTCCTGAGGAAGTTGGCTCATTGCTTTTGAAACACGGTTCTGAACGTTTACTGCAGCATTATCAGGATCTGAACCTTGTTTGAAAAATACACTTAAAGTCATCGATCCGTCGTTGCTTGAGTTGGAAGTCATGTACGTCATATTTTCAACACCATTTACCGCTTCCTCAATGGGAACCGCAACGGGAACGGGCAACAACTTCTGCATTTGCTCCGGGATAAAATGCCGTTACCTGAACACTTGGAGGTGCAATATCGGGAAATAACGTAATCGGAAGGTTGAAAACCGACATCGCTCCCAAAAGCAAAAGTATGATGGAGATAACCGTAGAAAGTACAGGTCTATCTATAAATTGTTTTAACATAAGAAGTTTATTTTTTAATGTTGTTTAAACTTTTATCATAGTAAATGTCAAAAATTTAAAATCTCTTATTGAGGAATAATTACAAAGGTCTTGCTCTTAAAAGGCTGTCGGAAGAAATGGCTTTTGGCTGAATGGTAACACCATCTTTCAATGCTCCGATTCCTGTATAAACGATTTTTTCACCCGTTGCAAGTCCTTCAGAGATAAAATAATAGTTATCTGTTTTACCTGAAATTGTTACAGGCTTACTGGTTACTTTTTTGTCTTTTCCGACGATGTAAACATAAGTTTTGTCCTGTATCTCAAAAGTTGATTCCTGCGGAATAACCAAAGTGTTGGCAAATAATTGTGGCATACGAACTCTTCCTGTATTTCCTGTTCTCAAGGTTCCGTTTGCATTTGGGAAAACTGCGCGAACGCTGATTGCTCCTGTAGTTTTATCAAATTGCCCGTCTACAATACTCATTTTGCCTTTTTCGGGATATGTGCTGTTGTCGGCAATGACCAAATCTACCATCGGCATATTTTTCAGTTTCTCATTTAGGGTCGCTCCCGGATATTTTTTCTGAAAACCAATAAAATCCAGTTCACTTAAAGAAAAGTAGGCGTAAATTTCGCTGATGTCTGATAATAAAGTAAGAGGATTAGGATCTGTTCTTGAAATCAGACTTCCTTTTTTGTAAGGAATTCTTCCAATGTATCCGCTTACAGGAGCGGTAATTGTTGTAAATCCTACATTAATTTTAGCTCCTCCCACAGAAGCTTTTGCCTGTGAGGCGGCTGCAACTGCGGCTGCATAATTGGCTTTTGCAGTTCTCAATTGTACATCTGAAACTACTTTTGCCGCAACTAATGGCTGAAGTCTGTCAACTTCCACTTTTGCTTTTTGAATATTGGCATTGGCAACCTGTAAATTAGCATTTGCCATATTCATTTGTTCTCCGTATGCTCTGGAATCTATTTTGAATAAAGCTTGCCCCGCTCTTACGTAAGAACCTTCTTCCACATAAATTTTATCTAAATAACCGTCAACTTGCGAACGGATTTCTACATTATTTTTTCCTTCTAAAGCAGTCGGAAATTCCTGATAAACAGTTGCAGGCGAATTTATTACAGTGTAAACAGGTAATTCTGGTGCAGGTGGTGGTGCATTTGTACCTTCTGCTGCTTTGGTACAGCTTTGTAAAAGAATAATACTCGATATAAGTACAATCATCTTTGTTTTTGCAGTGATTTTCATTTTAGTTTATTTTTTAATGAAATGTTAGATTGAGTAATGTTGTTTTTAATAAGATTAATGTTAAATTTCCTAACAGTGTTAATTTTTGGTTAAAAATTAAAACATTTTTAGTGCTTTGTTAATTTGTTATTTACATGATTACAATTTTTTAAATATAATTTTCGGTTTAATACTTACGAGTGTTATTTTATCTAACAGTGTTATTTTCAATGGCTAAAAGATGATTCGTAGAATTTCTAATTTTAAATTATATTTTAACTTTTATTAATAATAAACTTTTCGATATTAATTTTTCCTAACAGTGTTAATTTTTAGTTCAAAAAAATTTATAATGATTTTATAAACGCAGACACTGTTTCGTCTAATGTTGTTTTGTTCATTGTGGAAGGAATATCATCATTTCTCATCATCATAATCGAGATCAAACCATGAACCGCAGAAAATAATGCGTGAGAAGAATGACAGGCATTATCAGTATTTGAACCTTTCTTTTTGATAATTTTATAAGTACAGTCATAAATCATGTCCTGAAAAGAAGAAAACTCTTCTTTCATAAGACCTTTTCCGCTGCACTGCATTCCCAAACCAAACATTAACTGGTAATATTCTTTATTTTTAAAAGCAAAATTCCAGTATGCGTCTACAATGGCGGTTAACTGATCTTCCGGTGTTTCGTGTTTCTTCTGAGCTTTCAGCAACTCAATTTGCAGACAGTGGAAACCATTAATGGAAATTTCGTATAAAATAGCTTCTTTATTTTCGAAGTGATCATAAACAACAGGAGCGCTGTATTCTATAGCTTCAGCAATCTTACGGATAGAAAGTGATGCCCAACCGTCAGTTTTAGCCAAAGTGAATGCAGCCTGCAAAATATTTGCACGGATAGATTCTTTTTCTCTTTGACGACGTTCATGTAAACCCATGATTTTATTTTACTAACAGTGTTAGCAAAACTACAAACATTTAATGATACCAACCAAATAATATTTAAAATTTAACAATTCAAAAAAATAGTAAAGTCAAAAAACTCCTAATTCTACAGTAAAAGTGGCTAAAACAAAAAATTAAAATGTTATACAAAATATTTTAATTTTTGAAATAAAGCATTTTATCCCAATCAAAAATCCTTTTTTTAAATTAACGCAAGTTTATAAAACGTGAATTGGCAAATCCTAAAACTTGTTTTATCTTTGTATTAAAGAATTATAGGATATGAATACTCCCTCAAATATGTTGGCATTAGGTACAAAAGCACCGTTTTTTGAACTTCCGAATCCTTCAAAAAGCAATGAAAATCAGTCATTAGATGATTTGAAAGGTGAAAAAGGAACGTTGGTGATTTTTATGTGCAATCATTGTCCGTTTGTACTTCATGTTATCGATAAGCTTACTGAATTATATGAAGATTATAACGAATCGGGGATTGAATTTATAGCGATCAATTCAAACGATGTAGAAAAGTATCCTGCAGATTCTCCTGAAAAAATGATCGAATTTCAAATCGAAAGAAAATTTGATTTTCCTTATTTGTATGACGAAAGCCAAGCGATTGCTAAAGCTTATGATGCTGCATGTACCCCAGATTTCTTTTTCTTTGATGATAAATTAGATCTTATTTACAGAGGTCAGATGGATGATTCCAGACCAGGTAATCACAAAGAAGTTACCGGTGAAGATTTAATTATCGCTTTCGAAAACCTTTTAATAGGTGAACCTCAGGAAGAGATTCAACGTCCAAGTATGGGTTGTAATATAAAGTGGAAATAAATTAGTTATTGGTTGAGGGTTGTCAGTTGATGGTTTTTAATTCAATAATTTAGATATATTAAGCTGTTCAATTTTTGACAGCTTTTTTTTATTCTAAAAACTGTGCTTTAACTTCATTTTCAATCTTCAAATCCACATTTACTTTGTGATGAGAATAGTTTTTAATAAACTCGGAAGGTGTTTTTTCTGTATATTTTTTAAACATTCTGTTGAAATAAGTAACATTATTAAAACCGCAACTGTAGCTGCATTCTGAGATTGTTTTATCCTGAATCATCAATAAACACGCTTTGTTGATGCGGTATCTATTGACGAATTCTGTAAACGTAATTTGTGTTGCTTTTTTGAAAAAATTACAAAAAGCAGGCAACGTAAGGTTTGCCAATTTTGCAACTTCTTCGATACTGATTTCCTTATCGTAATTGTGTTCTACAAAAGTGAAAATATTCTCCAGACGGGTTTGGTTTTTTGAAATAATGGTATATGGCATAATTTCCTGATTCAGAAGCTCATATTCATCACATTTTGAAAGCTCAAAAAGAATTTCCAGAAGCAGTAAATATCTTTTGTATCCTTCACATTCAAGCATTTGTGTTAATTTCGGAAGCAGTTTATTTTTAATATCAACGCTGTAAAGAATTCCGAATTTTGAAAGTTCCAACAGGCTTTTGATAGACCTCGCTTCAGATTCCTGTTCCGGAAACTGTAAAATATCTTCTTTAAACTGCAAAACAATCTCTTCGTGAGGATCAATAGAATTTAAACCAAAACCGGAGTGCGGAATATTAGAGCCAATTAAGACCAGATCTCCATTAGTATAATTGCTTTTGTGATAACCAACGTGCCGTGTTCCGCTCCCGGAAAGCACACATATAAGCTCGATTTCGGGATGATAATGATATTCCCATTTAAATTCTGAGATGGGAGAATTATTATGAATTGTGCGGAAAGAGCTCTTTTCATCGGGGATTACACGTTCAAATGTAACTTTCATTCAGTTAATCATATTTATTTGTGTAAAATACTAATTATATTAATATAGTTCAAATATTGATTTACTATGTTAAATTAACGTTAAGCTAAATGCCTATATCTTAGCAACCAAGAAATTAATTAATGAAAAATTTTAACATCAAAGCGGTTTTATTTTTAAATTATTTCGTTTTTGCGATACTTCTCAATTCTGTTGGGACAGTGATTTTGCAAATGCAGCAGAATTTTGGGATTTCAAAATCTCATGCAAGTGTTTTGGAAGGTTTTAAAGATCTTCCGATTGCCATTTGTTCATTTATTTTAGCATCATTTTTACCGAGAATAGGAATTAAAAACTCAATGCTCATTGCGCTTTTTTTAGTAAGCTGTATGTGCTTTGTAATGCCTTTTGCAAATGATTTTTGGTTTTTTAAACTGCTTTTTGCTATTGTAGGAATTTCTTTCGCTTTAATTAAAATTTCAGTTTTTACGTCCATAGGTTTGGTGACGGAAACAGATAAAGAACATTCCAGTTTTATGGGATTTCTTGAAGGTTTTTTTATGGTTGGTGTTTTAATGGGAAATGTACTTTTCAGTTTGTTCATCGATGATAATGATCCCAAATCTACTAATTGGCTGAATGTATATTGGGTTTTGGGAGGGATTTCCGTTTTATCATTTGTATTTCTATTCTTTTCAAAATTGAATGAAAATGAGGCTAAAAGTGAAAATACAAGTTTAATCGGAGACATTAAAAACAGCATCAGTTTATTCAGTTACAAAAAAGTTTTGTTCTTTTTATTGTGTGTATTTCTGTTCGTTTTGGTAGAACAGAGTTTCCAGACCTGGACACCGACTTTTTATAAAGAAATTTTAAAAGTTCCGACTTCTATGAGTATTCAGGCGGGAGCAGTTTTGGCGGGAGCTTTTGCATTAGGAAGATTTTTATCAGGTTTTTTTCTTAGAAAATTTACGTGGATCTACATTGTTTCTTTTTGTGTAATTGGTTTTGCAGTAAGTATTTTATTGGTTTTACCTTTAACGCAGAATACAAATATCGGTACAGAAGCGAGTTGGCTTCATGCATCTCTTGTCGTATATCTCTTTCCGTTGATGGGTGTTTTTCTGGCGCCAATTTATCCGAGTATCAATTCTGTTATTTTATCATCTACTCCAAAATATTTGCACAGCTCTATGTCGGGTTTAATAGTCGTTTTTTCGGCAATTGGCGGAACAATAGGTTCTGTTATTACAGGTTCAGTATTCGAAAAATTTACAGGACAGCACGCATTTTACCTTTCACTTATTCCGTTAACATTGCTTATTATTTCTGCAATTGTGATGAATAAATTAAAAATAAATCCTAAAAAATAAAATGAGTAATCAACTTTACATACAAGATATTCAGTCGCTTTTTGATGAGGTTCAGAGATCAAAAATTTTTGAAGATCAAAAAACGATGACAGATGCCGTTCCGTTGTTTCCGATTTCGGAAATTAATGAGAAATATGAAAATGAAAAAAATGCTGAAAATTTTGACTTAAAATCTTTCGTCATTGCCAATTTCGATTTTTTAGAAACTCATATTAAGATTAGTACAGAACAGCAATTACCAATTGAGCAGCACATCGAAAAACTTTGGGATCAGTTAACGAGAACTGCTCTTGAAGAAAAAGGAACGCTTCTGAAACTTCCGAAGCCATATATTGTTCCGGGAGGTCGTTTTAATGAGTTTTTCTATTGGGACAGTTATTTTGTTATGTTGGGATTACAGACTTCTGGACGAATTGAAATGATGGAAAACATTGTTGAGAATTGTTCTTATTTAATTCAAAAGTTCGGATTTGTTCCGAATGCAAGCAGAACCCATTTTCTGAGTCGTTCACAGCCACCTTATTTTTCTTTAATGCTGGATTTACTTTCTGAAAGCACAAATGATGGAGAAATCTACAGCAAATATTTCGAAACGCTTGAAAGAGAATATTCTTTCTGGATGGATGGAGAAAAAGATCTGGAAAATGATTCTGCTGCTAAAAGAGTAGTAAAAACGAAAGAAGGAGCCATTCTAAACAGGTATTACGATTCTGAAAACACACCCCGTCCCGAAAGTTATTCAATTGATATTGAGGATGCCGAAAATGCTTCTGGAAAAGAGTTTTATCGAAATATAAGAGCAGCCTGTGAATCGGGTTGGGATTTTTCTAGCAGATGGTTTGCGAACGGAAATACCATTCAGACTATTGAGACTTTAGATATTGCTCAGATTGATCTCAATTGTCTTTTATGGCATCTGGAGAACACTTTAGCCAAAACTTCTGAGCTGAAAAATTTGTCGGATAAACACCAATATTACAGCCGAAGAGCCGAAAATAGAAAAAAAACGATTAACCAATATTTCTGGGACGAAAAGGGGAAAATATACAGAGATTATCATATTAAAAATGATCAGAAAACCTCATCAGAAAGTATCGCTACATTGTATCCTTTGTTTTTGAATCTTTCGGATGTAGAGCAGGCAAAAGCTGTTTCAGAAACCATTTCAGAGAAGTTTCTTTATGCGGGTGGATTGGTTACAACCACCAAAAATTCTGGTCAGCAATGGGATTTGCCGAATGCTTGGGCGCCTTATCAGTGGTTAGGATTTTTATCAATGAAAAATTATGGCTTTCATGATTTAGCTGAAAAAATTAAAGACAACTGGTCTTCAAATGTAGAAAGAGTCTACAAAAATACAGGAAAACTGATGGAAAAATACAATGCTTTAGACACAGAAACCATTGCAGGCGGCGGAGAATATCCTAATCAGGATGGATTTGGCTGGACCAATGGAGTTTATCTTAAATTAAACAAAACTAACATATAATAAAAAAAATCAAAAAGCTATGAAAAAAAAATCTATTCTGTTGCTTACAGGTATAGCAACATTTTACTTTAACAACACGTATGCTCAGGAAACTGTGCAGGATTCTACCAGAACGGCATCCATCGATCAGGTTGTCATTACAGGAAACTCAAGACCGAAAGCAAAAATAGAATCGAGTACTGCAATTTCTACTTTCACTGCAAAAGAAATTCAGAAACAAAACCCGATCAGTGCAGCGGCTTTGTTGCAGAGAGTTCCTGGTTTTGCGGTAGAAACTTCCGGTGGTGAAGTAGGGAACAATCTTTTTGCAAGAGGGATTCCTTCTGCAGGAGCATACGAATTTACTCAGGTTCAGGAAGATGGTTTGCCGGTTTTTGAAGACGGAGCTTTACAGTTTGCCAATGCAGATAATTTTTTCCGTGTTGATAATACGACAGGAAGGCTGGAAGCTTTAAGAGGAGGATCGGGTTCTATTTTTGCAACCAATTCTCCGGGAGGTCTTATTAACTTTATTTCAAAGGAAGGAAGCAATGATTTTAAGGGGATTGCAAAATTAGAAACCAGTACATACGGATTGATGCGTACAGATGTAAATCTTGGCGGAGCTTTAATTCAGGATAAATTATTCTTCAATGTAGGCGGTTTTTACAGAACCGATGACGGGATCAGAAAAACTGATTTTAAAGCCAATCAGGGAGGTCAAATCCGAATGAATCTGAAATATGTTTTTGATAAAGGATATGCCAAAATATATTACAAAAAACTGGATGACAGAAACACGTTTTACTTACCGATTCCTTTGGTGAGAAATGGAAATGATATAACTGAATTTTCCGGTTTTGATGCCAATTATGGAACTTATAGCTATAGAAGTATCAGTCAGCTCAATATTCCACAAGCTGGAGGCGGTTTTTTCAGCAGAAATTTAGAAGATGGTATTCATCCGAAAGTTGATGTTGTAGGAGCAGAATTTAAATATGATTTAGGAAGCAACATCACCGTTTTAAACAAAACAAGATATACCAATATTGATCTAAGTTATACCGGGATTTTTCCGGCAGGCGGACCTACTTCTGCAGCAGATTTTGCTAAGAAAAAAGGAATTGCAGGCAATACTTTTCAATATTCTTTAGTGGGTAACGGACAAAATGTGAATCCTCAGTATGTTCAGGAATTAGGTTTCTGGGCGATTGATAAAAAGATGAGCAACTTTGTGAATGATTTGCAGTTCAATTATAAATTTGATAAAGGAAATGTAACAGCAGGTTTCTACAAATCTAATTGGAAATCACAGCAAAACTGGAACTGGAGTAATATTCTTACTACTGCAACCAACAAACCTGAACTTCTTAATTTGGTAGATACTTCACTGTCGCCAGCTTCTACAGGTTATTCTAAAACCTACAACGGAGTTACGGCTTTATCATTTTTACTTAGAAATTCTCAGGTTCAGGGTAGTCTGAATGATCTTTATGCAAATTTAGATTTAAATGTAACCGAAAAATTAAACCTGAATGCAGGAGTACGTTACAGCAGAGATTTTTACAAAGGATACTCAGTCAATACAACCAGCGGAAACCTTAATAATTCTGGATTAACTACAGATGGTACTCATAGTTTTCTTACAACAACAGCGGATGACAATATGAGTGTTTTGGGTAATCAATATTCTTATTGGAAGTACGACATTGATAAAGTTTCTTACACGTTTGCTGCCAATTATAAGATTAATTCTAATAATGCAGTTTATGGTCGTTTTTCTCATGGTTTCAGATCTCCGAATGAGGAAGCGTATTACAATTATTTCACGACAACAAATCCAGATCAGCCTTTAAAGCCAGTAACAACGAATCAGATTGAAGTAGGATATAAATTTTACACACGTAATTTTGATATTGGAGTAATTCCTTTTTATTCAACACTTAAAAACCTTTCATTTACAGATGTTTTCTCAGACGGAAGTTCAGAAAATACTTTTGCTGATACCAAAAACATAGGAGTTGAAATTGAAGGTTTTGCACGTTTGTTTAATAATGTAATGGAATTAACTTTTAACGGAACTATTCAGGATCCTAAATATAAAGGACTTGCAGGAAACAGTACTTTGGAAGGAAATACGGTAAGAAGAATGCCGAAGTTATACTTCAATATCTCTCCGGCGGTAAACATTACAAAAGAATGGAGAACATATGTAAGCTTAAATTACTACGGAAAACGTTTCCAAGATCAGACTAATATGGATACTTTGCCGTCATTCAGTGAAGTTGGAGCGGGAATGTCTTATCAATTAGGTAAAATCCGTTTTGCTGTTGATGCAACAAATATCTTCAACACAATTGGAATTACTGAAGGAGATCCAAGATCACCATCTGTACAATCTGCGGGTAGTTCAACCATTATGGCAAGACCAATTATGGGTGCTGCTGCGAGAGCTTCAATAACTTTAGATTTCTAAGAGTTAGTATTTTTTAATAAATTGATAAAACCGTCAGATTTTTCTGACGGTTTTTTGTTTTTAAAATTTTACCAAAACTCAAAACATCCACTTTGTCATTCCGTAGGAATCTTAACACGAATTGCTTTTATTACTTTCGTGATTTGGATTCCTCCGGAATGACAAACTTTGTGTTAGAAATTCAATTTTATTTAGCAAAAATATTTAGAAAATTTACTTAAAAAACGGATTATATTGCTTTTCAAAACCAATCTTAGTAGGATTTCCATGACCAGAAAAAACCTGTGTTTCATCATCCAAGACAAAAAGTTTGGTTTTAATTCCTTCGATTAATTGTTCGTAATTTCCTTTATAAAGGTCTGTTCTTCCAATGCTTCCTTCAAATAAAACATCACCCGAAATGATAAATTTCTGATTTTCATTGTGATAAACTATACTTCCCGGAGAATGTCCCGGAACGTGATAGATTTTAAATTTTTCTCCGTCAAAATCTAATTCGTCACCTTCTTTTATATATTCTAAGTCAGCGTTGATGTGCTCCAGTTCAAATCCAAACCTCATTCCGCTTACCTGAAACATATCCAAGACTTCTTTATCATCTTCATGCATCGTTACCGGAACTTTATAAGTGTCAAAAGCCCACTGCAAACCTAGAACATGATCAATATGTGCATGAGTTAAAATGATTTTTTCAATTTTTAAACTATTTTCTGTAATAAAACTTTCGATGGCTTTGGTTTCCTGATGATTCATATTTCCCGGATCGATCAGCCAGGCATTTTTATTTTCATTAAAAAGAACGTAAGTATTTTCACTCGCAAAATTGAAGACGAAAGCCTGTATTTGAAACATATTTTAAATATTTTTTTATCAAAAATACGATATTCTTTATAGATTCGTTATCTTCGTCATAATGAAAACGTTGCAGATATTTTTACTCAGTTTAGGTTCTTTGGCTTTTGCTCAGAACATTCAAAGTATTCAATTGTTTAATCCTCAAACCAATGACGAAACGCCGGTTATTAATATGAATCAGCAGTTGGTGTTGAGTTTCGATGATTTGACTAATTCAAGTGCAGTTTATCGATATACAATTAAACATTACGACAGAAACTGGCAGGACGATAATCTGTTCTTTACGGAAATTGCCAACGGAAGTATGAATGCGCTTTTGGATCAGTTTCAGTATTCATTCAATACGATTCAGGCTTATACACATTATACTTTAAAGTTTCCAAACGATAAAATCAGACCAAAAATTTCTGGCAATTTCGAAATCATCGTTTATAAAGATTCTGCTGATAAACCGCTTTTCACTAAAAGATTTTCGTTGTTTGAAGATCAGGTAAATTTAGCTTTAAATATCTCCAGAATTGCAGATGCAAGAAATCCGAACGTTAATCAAAGAGTAGAAGTACAGGCGACTTCAAAAGGTGGAGATCTCACATCAAATGTCAATTCTATGACGCTAAATGTGATGCAGAACAACAATCAGAACATAAAAATTACCAATCTGAAACCAAGTTCTACTTTAGGAAGCCAGATTTTATTTCAGCAGATGAGTATTGTATTTCCAGGGAATAACGAATTCTATTATTTCGATAATAAAAACATGAATATGCCTGCAGATATGGTCTATGAAACAGGATTGAAAGACGGCGTTAATAACACTTATCTTCATCCGGTTTGGGCATATCCGCTGAATTATCAATATCAACCAGATGTAAACGGAGCTTTTTACTACAGAAGAAACGATTTAGGTTTAGAACGAAATGCTGAAAGAGAAGCAGATTATTCTTGGGTGCATTTTTCTTTAGATTCTGATCCGGTTGAAAAAAGAACTGTATATTTTGGGCGGGTTTAATGATTTTAAGGCAAACAAAGAATCTCAGATGATTTATGATGCGGAACAGAAAAAATATGTGGCAAAAATTTTTCTGAAACAGGGATTTTACAATTATGTTCTTGCTACGAGAGAAGCGAGCGGTACTTTAAATTTTGGTGAAGTCAACGGGAATTTCTGGCAGACAGAAAATCTCTATCAGGCATTTTTGTATTACAAGCCCTTCGGAAGAAATTATGATGGCTTGCTTGGTTATGGTGAGTTTAGAACGCCTGTGAGATAGATTTTATGAAGCAAATTCGTAAAGAGACTTCTTGGAAAAAAGAATAGGAAATTTGGAGATATTCATGGTGGAAGAATAAGTTTAAAAAGTGCGGAGGGAGTATTTGATAGAAAACACAACCTTTTACCACCCATGGACGGTCAGGAAACACCAATTTTCATATTTGAAAATACTTCTCGAGATTTCTATTTTCCTGTGACGTTTGATGAGATTAAAGAAACGTTGAAGAAACTTCCAATTGAACACACTCAGTATTTGACACATATTTGGCTCAGTAAAGTAAAAAAATCAGAATATCTGAAAAATGAAACTGTACAAGGACAATTCATTTGTGGAAGTGAAGTGTTTTTGATAAAACTTTATGCAGTTCCTATAAATAACAAAATGTTTTTTGGGAAAATAAAACCAACATCAAAACAACTAAATTTTTATAAGCCCTATTGCAGTGACCTAATTCGAGATAAAAATGGTTGGTATTTGCAATGGACAAATGAGAGTTACAAAAAATACTATCTGGAAAAATTACTCCTACATGAAATCGGACATTGTGTTGATTATATTTATAAGAGACAATGGAGTAAAGCAAATTTAAAAAAGGTGGAAGATTTTGCAGACAATTATGCTGTAATTTGGAGCAATATTATTACACAGGTTATTGAAGAATAAAAAAATAACTATTAAGTTTAAAGTAAAAAAAAACCTTACAAATTTTCCATTTGTAAGGTTGCTGTTTTAAGGTGTACAAGACCTTTACAGATAAAATCAAACTATATAATAATGTCAAAAAAGTCTTAATTAAATTAATTCTTAAAAATCGCAGTAATAAAAAGACTGTCGCTTTCTTCAAATAAATAATGAATATTAACAGGGAATTTCTCAGTTTTATAAACTTGCACTTCCTTACTTTTTATATCTAATTTTTCGTAATTGCTAAGAATTGTATTGATAGATTCTTTCAAATCATCCAAAAAATATTTGTCTTTGTTTTGTTCTTCAGCATTAAAAACCCGCATCAGCATTCTGATGTCATTTTTTGCAATCGATGACAACAAAACTTTCATTATGCACAGATTTGTTCAAGTTCTGTAATGCTTTCAAAAAAATCAAGCTTCGTTTTTGTATTTTCAGAATGAAACTGAATTCTCTGAGAAACTTCATCCAACTGAAATTGCGGAACATTAGATTTTGGAGTTGTATCTAAATTGTCCACGATTCTAATGAACGCTTCAGCAAGTTCCGGAGTGAAACTTTCAATTTTTCTTTTTAGAATTTCTATACTTGAGTCCATTATTTCTAAATTTTTAAATTGTCCCTATCTTTTGATAGAGTAAAAGTACAAAAAAATATTAAAAAACCAAACTCACCCCTATTAAATTTTAAATTATTTTAAAATAAATACATTTTTTAATATAAATCATTATGTTTTTGAGGGGGGGTGTTCCTTAAATAAATAAAAAAAAGGACATCTGATTTCTCAAATGTCCCCTATGCTTTTTAAAATTAAATTTAAACAAAATAAAACTCGTTCAGTTTTTCTTCGCAAAGTATTTTTACGACATCAATCCATCGATCCTCATCATTCAGACAAGGAATATAATGGAAATTTTCTCCGCCTCCATGCTCAAACTGATGTTTTCCTTCCACTGATATCTCTTCTAGAGTTTCAAGACAGTCAGAAACGAAAGCAGGACAAACGATGGCAAGGTTTTTAATTCCTTTTTTGCCTATGGTTTCTAAAGTTTCGTCTGTATAAGGTTCCATCCATTTATCTTTTCCCAATCTTGATTGAAAGGTGACCATCACTTTTTCTTTTGGTAATCCTAATTTCTTAATCACAGAATTGGTCACATCAAAACATTGGTGACGATAGCAAAACTGGTGACTCGGATTATTTTCACGAGAGCAACAATCATTCAGATTACAGGTGTTCGTAGGATCTGTCTTATATATATGTCTCTCCGGAACTCCATGATAAGAAAATTGTAATGCATCGAAATTTTCAGGAAGTTTTTCTCTAATACTTTCCGCAAGACAATCGATATAAATCTCTCTATTGTAAAAAGGCTGAATGTAATTA
Organism: Ditylenchus weischeri; assembly: GCA_029231635.1. Lineage (NCBI taxonomy): Eukaryota > Metazoa > Nematoda > Chromadorea > Rhabditida > Anguinidae > Ditylenchus > Ditylenchus weischeri. Next base: position 44,044 of record JAMRYI010000834.1, on the reverse strand, counting down.
ATTTTAATTCCCGGAAATTTCTTTTTTCTTACTTCTTCTGCTTTTTCAATCACCGTTTCAGTAGTACTCATCGCATATTGAGGATACAATGGAAATAAAACAATTTCCGTTACACCTTGATCAACTAATTTCTGAATTCCGGCTTCAATGCTTGGTTGCGCATATCGCATTCCGATTTCTACCGGAACATCAACCAATTTTTGAAGCTTTTTCTGAATTTTCTGAGTGATGACAATCAAAGGTGAACCTTCATCTGTCCATACTGTTTTATAAGCTTCGGCAGATTTTGCAGGTCTTGTATTAAGAATAATTCCCTGAACCAAAAGAGCTCTGAAAAACCATCGGTAGTCAATCACTTTTTCGTCCATTAAGAACTCGTCTAGATATTCTCTTACATCAGGTACAGAGGTTGATCTTGGTGAACCGAGATTGACTAATAATATTCCTTTCATTCTATATATGTAATGAGTAATTGGTAATGAGTAATATCAAGTAAAGAAAAATTACTTTTTACTCATTCTTATTTCTTATGTTTATCCGTTAACTGCTTCTACTCGTTCTACTAAATCAGGTAAAAATTGTTTCAGAATATTTTCTATACCGCCTTTCAATGTAGCTGTAGAACTTGGGCATCCCGAGCAAGCACCCTGTAGAAGCATTCTTGCTGTTTTTGAAGATTCGTCGTATTCCATTAAAGATATTTTTCCACCATCGTTTTCTACTGCAGGAGCCACATATTCATTCAGAATATCAGAAATTTTTTGCTCATCGTCTGTGTAATCTCTATTGATGATTTTCTCAACAGGATTTTCGTGTTTTTGAGATTCTATTGTCGAAATTACTCCGCCAGTCTGCAAGTATTCAGCAATAAAACCACGCACAGCCATCATTACCTGATGCCACTCCACAGAATTATCTCTTGTGACAGCCACAAAATTATCAGAAATAAAAACTTCTTTAGCAAAATCGAATTCAGTAAATAGAGCTTGCGCCAAAGGAACTCCTTCAGATTGTTCTCTGGATTTCACTTCTACAAATCCTTCCATCAATATTTTGCTCGACACAAATTTCATCACGTTTGGATTGGGAGTCATCTCCGCATAAATTTGAACCATTTCCTTTTTCTTCTGAAGATAAATTCTTGGGTTCGCCAAAAGCTCGTCCTCAATTACATTTTTCAGGTTTTCGGCAATATGTTCCCATTCTACGGTATCCTGTTTTGCAATGGCTACAAAATTGGCAGTGATAAAAATTCTTTCCACAAAAGGATAGTTGAAAACTTCCTGTGCCAAAGGAATTTCTGATATATCTGAATTTCTGTCCAGTTCTAAAGACCCGGGAATCAAATTGTAATCAGCTACAAATTTCATCACTTTTGGGTTTTCTGTTGGCTCTATAAGAATAGTATGCATTTTTTCTTTAAATTTGAGATACAAAAATACGGATTTAGAAGTTAGAAGCCGGAAGATACGAGTTAGATTTTAGCTATCAGTTTAATTTAGGTATTATGGGATTGAATTATTCTTTTGGAATTACTTTTACTGATAATGAAGATGCAGAATTGTGTTGCAAAGATTTCGTTAATCAAAAAATTGTACTGTCTCCAGAGAAAAATGTAAATCTTGGCTCTTTTGTATGTGAGCACGCAGATAATAAAATCTTGGAAGAAAAATTTTATGTCTTATCGGTTTCTATTGATAATTTAGGAACTTCATGTAAAGATTTGAGTTTATTTGAAAGATCAAATTTTTATACAATCAGGAATTTTTTCTACGAATATTTGAGAAACATGAAAGTGGGTTTTGAATTTGCGCATTTTGAGCTTGAAGCGGCAGATTATTTAATGTGTGCTATAGATATGACAGATGATATTGGTTGGCTTCTAAAAAATAAATCTGAAGGAGATGAAAGCGCTGCAAAAGCTTCTGGGATTGATAAATTTTATTTTTTATCTAAAAGATACATAGATGGAATTGTGGTGTCTTCAAAAAATTTCAAAAAGCTTTTTAAGTACAACTTAGAATTTCAATCTTTTAAACCTAACTATTATTGGCTTCCACTCAAAGAATTTAAATTATCAAAATAAAAATATGGCACTTGTAAAAAAACTTTTAGGAAAAGCACCGCAAATCGGAGAAAATACTTTTTTGGCAGAAACAGCAACCATTATTGGGGATGTTGTGATGGGAAAAGATTGCAGTATATGGTATAATGCAGTGATAAGAGGTGATGTGAATTACATCAAAATGGGAGACAAAGTAAATGTACAGGATAATGCCATGCTGCATTGTACGTACGAAAAGTTCCCTTTAGAGATCGGAAATAATGTTTCTATCGGTCACAATGCAATTGTTCACGGATGCAGAATTAAAGACAATGTTCTGATTGGAATGGGCTCTATCGTAATGGATGACTGTTTGGTTGAAGAAAATTCTATCGTTGGCGCAGGTTCTGTAGTAACGCAGGGGAACTCATATCAAATCCGGTGAAGTTTGGGGCGGCGTTCCGGCAAGAAAGATTAAAGATATTTCTTCTGCTTTATTAGAAGGGGAAGTCAATAGAATTGCAGATAATTATGTGAAATATTCTTCTTGGTATAAAGAGTAAAATGAAATTGTTCAATAGGAACGGACTTTAGTCCGTTTTCAATTATAAAATAGTCTATTGGCTTTAGCCAAAACTTATTTTTGAATCACACAAAAATACAAAAGCTCTGAACTAAATTTTAGTCAGAGCTTTTATTATTTAAATTTGATTAATTACGGATAAATCAAAACCGCTTTTTCACCTTGACATTTCACGCCAGTTGGTTCTGCTGCCATCATACAATCTGAGGTAATGTTGTATTTTTTATTAAATTCAGACATTTTTGCAGCGTACTCTTCAATTTTTTGGTAAAATGGTTGCTTCATTTTTCTTTGGATATGCAATATAAGAAACCGGTCCTCCACAAGCTTTTGTTCCTAAAGGAGAAAAAGTCCAGTCAGCTGAATTGGTGCACTTTTCTATGGCAGCCATTGATTCTATTGAAGCTTTTAATTTATCTAATTGCGCTTCATCATATTTTTGAGAACTCTCATCTGCAGGTCTTTCTGAAATATCTTTTGGCATATCTGCAGGATCGTTATTTTGTGCAGATTTGCACGAAACCATTGTGAGAGCAACAAATAAAAAGATTGCCGGAATTTTTATCAACAAATTTTGCATAATTAATTTTTTTAGTGGTCATCAAATTTCATTCCTTATTTTCATTTTTCGTAATTTTGCAGCGATGAATAATCATTTTTTTGACTTAATAGAACATACCAACCGAAGCGTTTTTCTTACCGGAAAAGCAGGAACGGGAAAGACAACATTCCTTAACGAATTTGTAAAAAAAACCAGAAAAAAACACATTGTTGTAGCTCCTACAGGAATTGCTGCAATCAATGCTGGTGGCGTAACCATTCATTCAATGTTTGGGTTGCCATTGCGTACTTTTTTACCTACAACGGATAGAATTGATGGTAGTTTAGGTAATAATATTGCTGACCTTCAACAACATTTTAAATACAGAAAAGATAAACTTAAGCTTTTACGAGAGGTTGAAGTTCTGATCATTGATGAGGTTTCAATGCTTCGTGCCGATGTTTTGGATATGATGGATTTTTCCCTGCGTTTTATCCGAAGAAATAATCAGCGTTTTGGCGGTGTTCAGATGTTATTCATCGGAGATTTGTATCAGCTTCCACCGGTGGTGAGAGATGAGCATATTCTGAAAATGTTTTATCAATCGCCTTTCTTTTTTGATAGTCTTGCCATAAAAGATATTCCATTATTAACGATTGAATTAACGAAGGTTTACCGACAAACAGACGAAGAATTTCTTGAAATTTTAAATGCGATCCGAGACGGCGATGTTGCCAATATCGATTTTGAACATTTAAATGAAAGATACGATCCGGATTTTAATGCAGGTGAAGATTCTTACATTTATCTCTGTTCGCACAATAAATTGGCAGACGACATCAACCAGCAAAAATTAGCTGAAATAAAAGTTTCTCCGGCTACTTTTGAAGCAAAACTTTTTGGTGAGTTTAAAGAAAACCAATATCCTAACGAACAGTTTTTAGAATTAAAAATTGGAGCTCAGGTTATGTTTATCAGAAATGATATTTCCGGGGAGAAAAAATATTTTAACGGAAAATTAGGCGAAATTTCAGCGCTGGACGAAAAAGAAATCAAAGTTGTTCTTGAAGGAAGTGAAAGAGAAATTACCGTAAAAAGAGAAGTCTGGGAACAGAAAAAATATTCTTTAGACGGAGAAAAAAATATTAAAGAAGAAGTTTTAGGAAGCTTTGAACAATTTCCGATAAAATTGGCTTGGGCTGTCACTATTCATAAAAGTCAGGGTTTAACGTTTGATAAAGTGATTATTGATGCCGGAAAAAGTTTCACGGCAGGTCAGGTTTATGTGGCTTTATCACGTTGCAGAACTTTAGAAGGAATTGTTTTAAAATCTAAAATCACTCCTGAAGTTATTTTTAAAGACAACAGAATTCTGCAGTTTCAGGGTGATACTTTTGCCAATGACAATGTTGAGGAAATTCTGAACAGAGAAAAATATGATTACAGCATCAGAAAAGTGCTTCGTTCGGTTGATTCTCAGTGGCTTTTAAAAGAAGTAGAACTGTGGAATAATCTATCAATTACTACAAAAAGTATCGACCACGCAAAATCTAAACAACTCTATCTTCAATTGAAACGTGACGTTGTCAATTTGGGGAAGATTTTCGAGAAACTGGAACGAATTATTTTTCAGAAAGTCAATAATTTTATTAATCAAACCGAAGATTGGAGTGAGATTGAAAGTAAAACCAAAGGTGCTGTTAATTTCTTTTTCAGTGAAGTGAAAGATAAAATTTTCAGTCCGTTAAAAGAATTTTATTCTGAAATAAAAGGAGTAAAAGGTTTAAAAAATTACAATGAAGAATTGAGAAGCTGGCTCGAAGATATTGAAGAATATCTGAATAGTCTGAAAACCGCTCATCTTTTGGAAACTAAACTTTTAGACGAAAAAAATGACAAAGAAGTCAGCATGAAAATTGCGAAAGTTCCTTCTCAGGTTCTGACTTTTCAGTTATTTGAACAAGGAAAAACAATTTCAGAAATCGCTTTGGAAAGAGGTTTGGTCAAAGAAACGGTTTTGGGACATTTGGCAAGATTTGCAGAACAAGGTTTGCTTGATTTGTCAAGAGTAATTACTTCAGATAAAATTAAAACGTTTGAAAAAGCTTTTAAAACTGACCCAAAAGAAACTTTAAATGAATGGAAAATAGCGCTACCCAACGATTTTGATTTTAATGAAATCAGAATTTTGATAAATCATTTTAATTTTTTGAAGGAGAAGGGGAGGGTTTAGAGAATTTTAATTTCACCCTCATATAAAACTTTATATTCGAAATCTATATGATCAAAACCGTTATTAATTTTCCATTCATAATTATATAGGAATGATATATAATCACTAATATATGGTCTTGATTTATTATGCATTGATGGATATTTGTACTCTAACCAAATTTTTAGAAAGTCATTTTCTTGAGGTAAATAATTTTCCAAAACAGATTTAGAATTTAGTAGTTTTAGTATGTTTTCCGCAGAAAATCCATTATTAAGTTGATCTCTTGAAGATTGGTATTGCCATTCTATTCCATCATAATTTCTATCTTTTTCAAATCGTGATATATTCCAGAGAATTATCTTCTCTTGGTATTCTTCATTACTTAATTTAAGTTTATTTTTTCTTGAATTTTTATTATGAATAATGTTTTCTTGCTTGTTTGAAAAAGAGAGATTTTTTATAATAAATTCAATACTATTTTCTGAGAGATTCATTTCTATTTTAAATACTACTTAATTTTCTTTTGTTGTTATCCCAATATGTTGCACTTCGGCTTTGATTCATAAATTCAATTTCCTTGTTTTCAAGTTCGTTAAATTTACTTTTATCAGTTTTAATACATTCAATAATTGTAAAATGTCTTTCATCAACTACATTAAAATTAACCAAATTTAGATATTCATGGATTGAATTTTTGTCGAGCATAATTTTTCCGCCACCGCACCAATGTCTGTCTTGTCCGTTCTTTTTAACACTGGAAATCCAATATTCTTCACCAGTTTCAATGTCAAAATGATTACCCCAAGTCCCTGGATTTTTTAGTTTTTTAAGAGCTTTTCCATTAAAATAAATGGTTTGACCTGATTTTGAAAATTCTGCCATACCAATCCAAGCCAATCCGTGATGACCTTGCGATTTGTTTTCTATGTAGAGTATTTTTGTTTTCATCGTTTAAATTTAATTAAAAATTCTTAATCAATCAGCGATGATTTTATATTACTAATCTTAATAGTTTTTCACACAACAACGCAATTAATTCCATCAATTACAAAAAGTAACTAATGCAATTTATTAGCTTTAACTTTGCTTGGTTAAATTTAATAAATGAAAAATTTTAATATATCCGTGCTTGATTTGGCTCCCGTAAAACAGGGGAAAACCATTCACAATACTTTTCAAGACAGTTTGTCTTTGGCGAACTTTGCTGAGAACTTAGACTATAAAAGATTTTGGCTTGCCGAACACCACAATATGGAAAGTATTGCTAGTTCTGCAACATCGGTTCTCATTGGTTTTATAGCTAACGGAACAAAAAAAATAAGAGTCGGCTCTGGTGGAATTATGCTTCCCAATCACAGTTCGCTTGTAATCGCAGAACAGTTCGGTACTTTGGAGTCACTTTTCCCCGGAAGAATAGATCTGGGTTTGGGAAGAGCTCCGGGAACTGATGGTTTAACTGCAAAAGCTTTAGGAAGAAATGCCGCAACAATCAATGAGCAGTTTCCGAGACAGATTCTGGAACTTCAGAGGTATTTTTCTACAGAAAATTCTGATGCACTGGTTCGTGCAATTCCAGGGGAAGGTTTAGATATTCCGTTATATATTTTAGGATCCAGTACAGACAGTGCATGGCTGGCTGCAGAATTGGGATTGCCTTATGCTTTCGCAGGGCATTTTGCTCCGGATCAGATGGAAATGGCTTTTAAAATTTACAGAGAACATTTCGAGCCTTCAAAATATTTGGATAAGCCCTATATTATTGCCTGTGTCAACGGAATTGCAGGAGAAACTTCTGAAGAAGCAACTTTTCTTTCCACCACATTGTTTCAGGCATTTATCAATGTCATCAGAAACGACAGAAAGCCTTTTCCAAAGCCTGTTTCAGATATGGACAATATTTGGTCACCGATGGAAAAAGCAATGGTTTTGAAGATGTTGAAATTCAGTTTTATAGGTGATCAGTCCCAGATTGCAGATCAGCTTAAAGATTTTCAGGAAAAATATCAGGTAGATGAGTTGATGATTAATTCTCATATTTACGATCATCAAAAGAGATTGAGTTCTTATGAAATTATGAGAAAAGCTGCAGACTCATTATCTGAAGCTTAATAAACCATCTATATTAATTGTTGATGCTTATTTTTATGAGTATCTTTGCGAAAATTTAAAGTAAAAATGTCTGATATTAAATTAAATACTATTCCAGAGGCTATAGAAGACCTTAAAAATGGTAAAATAATCATAGTGGTAGACGATGAAGACAGAGAAAATGAAGGAGATTTTCTGTGTGCTGCCGAACTTACAACTCCTGAACTCATCAATTTTATGGCGTTCCACGGAAGAGGTCTTATCTGTATGCCGCTTCCTGAGAAAAGATGTGATGAACTAGGTCTTGATATTATGGTAAGCAGAAGCAGCGACCCTAAAGAAACTGCATTTACCGTATCTGTAGATCTTTTAGGCGACGGAACTTCTACAGGAATTTCTGCAAGTGACAGAGCGAAAACGATTTTAGCATTAATGGATGAAAAATCTAAACCTACAGATTTTATGCGTCCCGGTCATATATTCCCACTTCGTGCCAAGAAAGGTGGAGTTTTAAAAAGAGCAGGACATACAGAAGCTGCCATCGATCTTACCTGTCTTGCAGGCTTGAAAGAGGGGGGAGTAATCTGTGAAATTATGAATGAAGATGGAAGCATGTCCCGTTTGCCGGAGCTTTACGCTTTTGCGCAAAAACATGATATGAAAATCATTTCAATTGAAGATTTGATTCATTATCAGCTTAAAAAAGGAAATCTAATCGAGAGAATTGAAGAAAGAAAAGTAAATACTGCTTTTGGTGAGTTTGATTTTCTTGCGTTCAGAGAAACTTCTAACGATCAGATTCACTTTGCTTTAACGAAAGGATCATGGACGGTAGACGAACCAGTTTTGGTAAGAGTACAGTCTTCAGATTCTTATTTTGATGTTTTAACGAGACTGAATAATGGTGAGAAACCTCAATTGGAGAAAGTGACCAACATGATTCATGAGGCAGGAAAAGGAGCGATTATTTTTATTAATAACGTATCTAATTCTGAAAATACACTCAGAAAACTACAGCAGTTTTTGAATTATCAGGACGGTCAGCAAAAACATCCTACCGCTGCTTTCAATTATAGAGATTACGGTATCGGAACTCAGATTTTAAAGAACCTAGGAATCAATAAATTTAAAGTAATCACTCAAAACCCAAGTGTAAAACCACAGGTTGGAGGATATGATGTTGAGGTAACAGAAATGGTTCAACTATAATTTGAGTACTGAATGGTCATTTAGCTTCAGTTGAATTTTCTGTAATTAATTGATTTTAAATAAATAAAAAATGGCTTGAGTAAATCAGGCCATTTTTATTTCGTCAAAAATTTCTGAATCCGTTCAGAAAATCTTTTACATTCATTCTTTTTTTTTACCTTCCAATTGCAATTCGAGAGGAAAATAAGTTCCGTCTTTTGTGAAAATTTTAAATTCGTTTTTAGAAATTCCCAAAGTTCCCGGAGTTTTATCGTGCTGAGAATTTTCAAATTTTCCGTGATAGATTTTCAGTCCTTTTTCTTCTTCTCCTATTTTTAATGTCGTGAAAGCTGCGGGATAAGGTGACATTCCGAGTATGAACTGATGAACTTCTTTTGAAGTTTTAGAAAAATCAATTCTTGTATCTTCTTTGAATATTTTAAATGCATTTTTCGGATGTTCAACATGCGGTTGAGGTTTTTCTGTGATGGAGTTTTCAGAAAGTCTGTCAAGCGTTTTTACAATGAGTTGAGCGCCTATTTCCATGAGTCTGTCGTGAAGGCTTCCTGCATTTTCATCGGGCAGAATTTCTATTTCTTCCTGCAGTAAAATATTTCCTTCATCTATTTTTTCATTAATAAAAAATGTAGTAGCTCCTGTTTTTTGTTCTCCGTTGATTACAGCATAATTAATAGGAGCTGCACCACGATAATCAGGAAGCAAAGATGCGTGAAGATTGAAAGTTCCAAGTTTGGGCATTTCAAATAAAACTTTAGGCATCATTCTGAAGGCAACCACAACAAAAACATCGGCATTCAGATTTTTAATTTCTTCTAAGAATTCAGTATTTCTCAGTTTTTCGGGTTGTAAAACAGTTAGATTATTTTCTACGGCATACATTTTTACTGCAGACTGGTTGATCTTTTGTCCGCGACCGCTTGCTTTGTCTGCAACGGTAACTACGCCTACAACTTCATGATGAGATTGATGAATGGCATCCAAAGCAGTTTTTGCAAACTCTGGGGTACCAAAAAAAACGACTTTCAATGATTTCATGGTGCAAAGATAAAGGTCTTTGGTTTATTTAAAAGATTAAAATGTAAATAAAGCTTATAGAAGTATCCTTAATTCCTCAATATATTTATCCATAAAGTAGGTTACAGCCCGACCTGAATGAAGCTCTTTTGTAGTTTTTCGGTGGGAAAAGCTATGGAAAAACTACAAAAAGCGGGAATGGAGGGCGGAAAAGCTGCCCAAATAAATTAACTTGTATGAAATATGATATTTAAATTTGCTAATTGCTACGTCAAAGCATACGTTCTAAAATTCAGCATTTTTACCTTTCCTGAATCCAGAAGGAATATGAGGTTTTCTAAAATATCTTCTCTTGCATGGAAATTCAGCTGAATAGAAAGCTCCTCAATAGTAGCTGGTTTTTGAGCCAGTAAACTGAGAATTTCACCTGACATATTTTTACCGAAAATTGACCGTTTATTCTTTTCACAAACGGTACACTGACCGCAGTTTTTTGAGTTTTTCTCTCCAAAATATGCTAAAATAAGCTTCATTTTACAATAAGTAGAGTCTTCAATGTAAAATTTCATTTCTTCCCATTTCTGAATTTTATTTTTTTGAATCTGCTCAAAAAGTTTCCAATACATACTGTTGGTCACTCTTTCGTCTCTTGGTTTTAGAAATTTCACGCTAGCCAAAGCACCGTCAATATACTCAAGATAATTTTTCTGTTGGAGTTCCTTTAGTCTTTCTTTAATCAAGTGAATGCTAACACCAATTTTATCACTCACTTTCTGCTCACTGAACATTACTTTATGAGAAGTAATTCCGGAGATAGAACGCAAAAGTAATTCAATAAAATAAGCATCTTTCTGCGGAATCTGATCGATTTCATCAGGCTTAATTAAAAGTTCTAAAGATGATAAACTTTTGTTGCTGTTGTAATAAATGATTTCCTGAGTATGAAGAAAATTCAGAACATTTTTAATTTTTGCAGTAGAAAGTTTGGTAAAGTTTTGAATTCCGGAAATATTTAATTGAAAAACTTTTTCGGGAAGCTCGAATTCTGCCACCTGAAATTTGGAATACAAGTAAGAAATGATTTTTAAAAATTCAGCTTTATTCGGAATCTGATTACGCAGAATCTGATCAAAATTCAGGACTTCCTGCTGATCCCAGAGCATGAATGCAAAACTTTTTTTTCCGTCTCTTCCGGCACGTCCTATTTCCTGATAATAATTTTCAATCGATTGGGAAGGGGAGAAGTGAATGACAAACCGTACATTATCTTTATCGATTCCCATTCCGAATGCGTTGGTAGAAATCAATACATTCTGATCACTATTATTCCAGAAATTCTGTCTTTCGTTTTTTTCTTTTGTCGTTAAACCCGCATGGAAATAATCGACATTGCTTATTTTATTTCTGTGAAGAAACTCAGTAAGCAGTTCTGCATCTTTTCTCGTTCTTACGTAGATGATTCCGGATTCTTTTGCATATTTTAAAATGTTAAAAATCCGTTGATATTTATCTGAAATTTTTTCTGAAAAAATCTTAATATTATCTCTTTTAAAACTTTTTTGAAATACGTTGGGTTTCTTTAATTCAAGCTTATTTTTTATTTCTTCTAAAACTTTGGGAGTTGCTGTAGCTGTTAAAGCAAGACAGGAAATTTCAGGATTATTTTTCCTAAACTCTTTTATATTCTGATAGCTTGGTCTGAAATCTTGTCCCCATTCTGAAATACAGTGTGCTTCATCCACAGCAATGAACGATAATTGTATTTCCTCGATCTGCTTAATAAACTGAAAATTGGTAAGTCTTTCTGGCGAAATATAAAGAAGCTTAGTTAAACCGTCTTTACACCGATTGTAAATAACTTCAGCATCAAAATCATCAAGCTCCGAAGATAAATATTCAGCTTCAATTCCTCTGAATTTCAATTGATTTACCTGATCCTTCATTAAGGCTAATAAAGGAGAAATTACAAGGCATACTCCTTCTCTGAGTAATGCGGGAAGCTGATAACAAAGGGATTTTCCTGCACCTGTAGGCAAAAGAACCAAAGTGTCATTTCCTGTAATCACAGAATCAATGATGTCACCTTGAGAATCTCTAAAAGTGTCATATCCCCAAAAGTGTTTTAAGGTTTTATTTTTTTAATTCCTGAAAGTCGTGAGAAAAAATCATACCGTAAAAATATAGAAACTAATTTAACAAAAAAAGTCACGCACTGCGTGACTTTAAAATATATAAGAAGTCTATTATTTCGCTTCGAAATAAACTCTTCTATTTGCTCTGTTTTTCCATTCAGGACATTTTGTAGCAGGATCACACTCAGGATATTTAAGGTCTTTTTCACCTCTACCTACAGCGTTGATCTTAGAAGAATCCACACCATTTTTAATTAAATAATTTTTCACACTGTTTGCTCTTCTTTCAGATAGCTTTTGGTTATAAGCATCAGAAGCTCTCGTATCAGTTGCTCCAATTACGGTATAAGTACCATTGGAAGAATTGATGTAGCTTACAGCATTGTTAAGAATTGGTGTATTTGATGGTAAAATTCTGTCAGAATTTAAATCAAATTCAATTCCTTCCATATTTCTAACTGTTTCATCAACAGATCCAGTTGGTGTTGTTGGAGTAAGAGGACAACCGTCATTTTCAACAGGTCCAGGTACTGTTACACATTTGTCGTAAAGATCAATTACACCGTCTAAATCTGCATCAAGAGCTACACCTGCACCATCAACTCTTGCGCCGGCAGGAGTGTCTAGCTGTCTGTCCCAATCGTCGCAAACTCCGTCGTTATCTGCATCACCTTTTTTACAAACCTCAATATCTTGGTTTTTTATTAGCCAAAACATCTAATTTGTAATAAATTTCCTGTAAAGGATCATGCCACATTAAGTGAGATTCGTGTTTTCCTAATTTTAGAGATAAACCTACAGTAGCATTGAAGAAGTTGTCAGAAATCTGATCTTCTCTTTTGTTAATACTGCTATATTGTGCTCCACCACCATCAAATTCATCATCACCTGTATAAACATACATTAATCTTGTTTCAAGATCTAATCTTCTGTTTACTTTAAATTTAAGTCCCGCTCCGGCTTGACCAAAGAAAGAGCCAAATTTAAAAGGCTTTATTTCAGTCATCATTCTCTGACCCGCATCATCTTTTAAGTAAGATCTATATGCTAATGTACCTACACCAGCATAACCATGTAAAGCCCATCTGAATGTAGATTTGTTATCAACTCTTCTTAAAAGATTTGAAAAATTAATATCACCTAAGATTGATATTGCGTCATATTGTGTTCTTGCACCTTCCTGTCTGTTTGCTGCTGCATTCGCAGGTGCTGTGTCTTTTTGTATTAAACCAGCCTTGTCTTGTTTCTCCTCTATCGTACTGTAGATTAAGACCAAATGCGTGGGTTATTGCCTTATCAATACTTACATATGCTGAATAACCGAAAAGATTTTTTTCCGTTACCATTCTTGATAGAGGTTAAATCACCAGATTGTACTAATGGGACACCTGCTCCAAATGAGATCGCCCAGTCGTTAAACCTTTTAGATTGTTGTGTAAATGGGGATATGTTGGCAGAACCTGATGAGAACGTGTTTGGGTATCCATCATTTGAAACTACCGCTATCGAATCTTGTGCAAACGCTACAGTAGGAACTGCTAAAGCCAATGCAACAATTGCTAAACTTAATTTCATAGTGTATTTTTTTATTTGTTATTAAATGATTTATTATATAATAATGATGTTTGATTATTTTGGACAACCATTATTATCTGCTGGTCCTGCTACGGTAACACACTTATCGTATAAGTCGATTACACCATCAAGATCCATATCTAAAGCTACACCAGAACCGTCAACTCTTGCTCCGGCAGGTGTGTTTAATTCTCTGTCCCAGTCGTCACAAACTCCATCATTATCGTTATCACCTTGTGTACAAACTACAAGATCACTTGATTTATTTTCTAGAAGATGAGTTCTGTAATAAACTTCCTGTAAAGGATCATGCCATGTTAAATGAGACTGTTGCTTTCCTAACTTGAATGATAAACCTAGATTAAATGCCATCATCGCATCAGAATAAGAATCATTGATTAGATTATAATTTAATCTATATCCATTAGATCCTTCAACTTCTCTTACATTACCTCCACCGTCAAATTCTTCATCGAAACTGTTGATATACATCACTCTCGCTTCAACATCGATCAATCGGGATACATTGTATTTTAAACCAACACCTGCCTGCATAAAAAATGATGCAATCCCTAACTTTTGATCTACCATGATAGGAAAGTTTGGTGGGTTGGTCTGCCATTGTGAGATATCATTATCTATTAGCTCTGTTTTGTAACCCATGAAACCACCTCCTACATATCCATGAAGAGCCCATCTGAAAGGTGACTTATTATCAACTCTTCTTAATAAATTTGAAAAATTAATGTCTCCTAGAAGAGATATCTGATCAAATTTTGTCCATGCATTAGCAATTCCTGCCTTAGGATTAGCGGGAAGCTGTGCCTGCTGATTAGTTTCACCTCTTTGATACTGTAAGCTAAGACCAAAAGTGTGCGAAATCTGTTTGTCTATACTTGCATAAGCATTCCACCCCCAATTTACTTTTTTGTCATAAAAAGAAGTAAGATCTGCAAAAGTCATGAAAGCAGGGCCTCCACCAATGGAAATAGACCAATCGTTGAATCTTCTCGCTTTATTGTCAAATTTTTGAATATTTGCAGAACCTGAGGAAAAAGTATTTGGATACTGATTTGAAGTATTAACCGCAATACTGTCTTGAGCATAAGCAGCAATGGGCAATGTGGCCAATAGTAGTAAACCTAATTTCATACAATATGTTTTATGTTTTAATTAAATAAAATCTTTTAATAATATCTTAGAAAATTCCCTTTCGAAAAGATGTTTTTTATGAGGGATTTCTAACTTTTCGGATGAGAATTTTAATTCATTATATGTAATGATGTCGATATCAATGATTCTATCTGTATAGCCTCCTGATTTTTTCGAATCATTAATTCTACCCATTTCAATTTCAATCTTTTTAATTTCATTAAGTAACTGAATTGGTGAAAAATGCGTAAATATTATTGTTGCAATATTACAAAAATTATTGGAACTTACAAAATCTACAGGTTCGGATGTTAAATATTCACTATTTCTTAATAATGAACCAACGTTTTTAAGTTTGTTTAAAGCAATATCCAAATTATTTTTTTTATCTCCAATGTTACTTCCTAGTAACAAAATGACCTTATGCTGCGACATATAGAAAAATGATTATTTATGAAGAGTTTCTTTAAAAATGTATTGGCAAATATAGTTGCAATTGTGCTGCTGTGTGTGGTATTTTTCTTCTTTTTTATCATCATGATTGCTTTTGGCTCGATGAGCAGTGAGAAATCTGTGAGTGTGAAAAAGAATTCTGTTTTAACTATTAATCTTAAAACGGCTATTATAGATAGCCCTACAGAAGATCAGCAAAATATTTTCAATGTCAGTAATAAAAATAAAAGTGTCCTTATATATGATGTGCTGGAAGCAATACGCAAAGCTAAAGAAGATGATAATATCAAAGGGATAAGTATAGAGGTTGATAATTTAAATGCGGGTATTACTCAGATTGATGATTTAAGGGCTGCTATTCAGGATTTCAAGAAAAGCGGAAAATTTGTTTACGCTTATGGTAATACTGTTTCTCAATCTTCTTATTATTTAGGTTCTGTTGCAGATCAATATTACCTTAATCCTTCTGGAGGAATTGAATTAAAAGGTCTTTCAACAGAAGTGACTTTCTTTAAAGATTTTGCCGAAAAATACGGAATTGGTATTGAAGTGATACGTCATGGTAAATTCAAATCTGCCGTTGAGCCATTTCTCAGAAATGATATTTCTCCAGAGAATAAAGAACAATTAAGTACTCTCCTTAATGATATTTGGGATAATACAGCTTCAAAAATTTCTGCATCGAGAAAAATGGATGTAAACCAGTTCAGAACTGTTGTCGATAGTTTGTATGGGATGATTCCTGATCAAAGTTTAAAATATAAACTTACAGATAAATTAATTCAGAAAACGGAATATGATGAAATAATTAAAAATAAGCTTAATATAAAGAAAGACGATCAATTAAATAAAATTTCTTTAAATAAATACATTGATTCTTTCTCGGATAAAGATGGTTCAGATGAAAAAGTAGCTATACTTTACGCTTCCGGTTCTATTAATAATGGCGATGAATACAGTGATATTTACTCTGAAAAGTATATTAAATACATCAAAGATCTGCAGGATGATAAAAAAGTAAAGGCTGTGGTTTTAAGAATAAATTCTCCGGGAGGAAGTGCAAATGCTTCAGACGAAATTTTATTTGAACTTCAACAGCTGAAAAAGAAAAAACCGCTGATTGTTTCTTTTGGTGATTATGCAGCTTCGGGAGGTTATTATATTGCTATGGCTGCAGATAAAATTTATTCTGAACCGAATACACTTACAGGATCTATCGGAGTTTTTGGGGTAATGCCTTACTTCAAAGATCTAGCCAACAGAAACGGAGTACGTTCTGATATTGTAGCAACGAATGCAAATGCAGCTTATTATTCTTCTCTAAATGGTTTAACGCCTTATGGTGTGACTTTGATGACGAGAAGCGTTGAAGGAACTTATAAGAGATTTGTACATTTTGTAACTCAGAATAGAAAAAAATCTTTTGAAGATATTGATGCAATTGGTGGAGGAAGAGTGTGGAGTGGTACTCGTGCAAAGCAGATTGGTTTGGTAGATGACTTAGGAAGTTTGGAAGATGCGGTAAAGTTTGCAGCACAAAAAGCCAATTTAAAATCATATAAAGTTTCTTCTTATCCTAAGAAAAAAACAGCATTTGAGCAGATTTTTGAAGATCTGAATGAAGATGATATTTCTGCAAGAGTGATTAAAAATAAAATAGGTAAAGCGAATTATGAAATTTTCCAGCAGATTACAGATCAAAAATTGAAGTCTGAGGTAAAAATGGAAATGCCTTATCAGATTAAGATCAACTAAACGATATTCATAAAAAAAGCCGGACTTGAAGATTTCAAATCCGGCTTTTTTATTTTTAAGAATTGTTATTTCTTAGTTACCATTCTGTAGATTGCAAGTAAAAGAACTGAACCTCCGATTGCAACAAGGAAACTTGAAAAATTAAATCCTGTAACATCCACTCCGAATATCATTGATCCAATCCATCCTCCAAGCATACTTCCTAAAATACCAATGATGATTGTTACGATCCACCCTCCAGGATCATTTCCTGGATGTAATGCTTTTGCGATTGCCCCTGCGATAAGACCGAAAATGATCCACGTCAAAATTCCCATAGTTTAAATTTTTTAATGTTAGTAATTTGATTTATTTTCAAGAAATAAGATTAATTATCTCTTCTTGAAGAATGAATCTACAAACTCTGTACCATTAAATAATTGCAGGTCCTGCATCTTTTCTCCAACGCCAATATATTTCACCGGAATCTGGAACTGATCTGAGATTCCTATTACCACACCGCCTTTTGCTGTACCATCTAATTTGGTAACTGCTAAAGCATTCACTTCTGTTGCTGCTGTAAACTGTTTCGCCTGCTCAAAAGCATTCTGCCCTGTAGAACCATCCAATACGAGTAAAATTTCGTGTGGAGCATCAGGAATTACTTTCTGCATCACTCTTTTGATTTTAGAAAGCTCATTCATCAAATTGATTTTATTATGAAGCCTTCCTGCGGTATCAATAATGACAATGTCTGCATTTTGTGCAACGGCACTTTGTACTGTATCAAAAGCGACAGAAGCGGGGTCAGAACCCATTTCCTGTTTCACAATTGTTACTCCGGCTCTTTCGCTCCAGATGGTAAGCTGATCTACAGCTGCTGCACGGAAAGTATCACCTGCACCCAAAACTACTTTCTTTCCGTCTGCTTTAAATTGATGGGCAAGTTTACCGATAGTAGTGGTTTTCCCTACACCGTTTACTCCTACTACCATGATGACGTAAGGCTTTTTAGAAATATCGATATTTCCTGTATTTGCCTGCGGATTTTCCAGAAGTAAACCAGATATCTCTTCGCGCAGAATACGATCAAGTTCGCTTGTATTTACATACTTGTCTCTTGCGATTCTTTCTTCGATTCTCTGAATGATTTTGATGGTGGTAGAAGCTCCTACATCGGAAGCGATAAGTATTTCTTCAAGGTCGTCCAGAACCTCGTCGTCAACTTTGCTTTTGCCGACTACGGCTTTGGTCATTTTCTCAAAAAAACCCTGATTAGATTTTTCTAAACCTTTATCTAAAGTTTCTTTTTCTTCTTTTTTAAAAATATTTTTAAACCAACTCATCTTATGAATTATGGAATTTAATTATTGTGAGGTGCAGGGATGTTGGAAGGTGGATGTTCACAATTGTAATAGATCTGCTGTGAACATCAACCATCCGTCACCCAGCGTACTAAAAGCAAAGATAACAAAAAAACTACCCAAAATATGAGTAGTTTTTGTATTGTAAATAAAGTAAATGATTATTTTTTCAAATAAGCGTCTACTTCGTCTGCATTCATTACTTTTTCTTCGAAAACGTAAGCATCAGATTTTGATGACTTCACCATTTTCACCACTTTAGTCATTTTTTTAGACTGTCCGCTTTGTAGGGTTGCTACTACTTTCTTTGCCATGGTAAATTATATTTATAAATTACTTGATTTCTTTGTGAAGGGTAGATCTTTTAAGAACCGGATTGTATTTTTTCAATTCCAATCTTTCTGTAGTGTTCTTTTTATTTTTTGTAGAAATGTATCTAGACATTCCCGGCATACCGCTTTCTTTGTGTTCTGTACATTCAAGAATTACTTGAACTCTGTTTCCTTTTTTTGCCATGATTTAGTTCTTTTTAATCAATCCGTTTCTAGTGCCTCTTTCGATAGCCTCTTCGATTCCAATCTTGTTAATAACTCTCAATCCATGAGCTGAAACTTTAAGCGTAACGTGCTTGTCTTGCTCTGGAAGGTAAAATTTCTTTTCCAATAAGTTAATTTCAAAACGACGCTTCGTTTTGTTATTAGCGTGGGAAACGTTGTTACCAACCATTGCACGCTTTCCTGTTATCTGGCAAATTCTTGACATATCTCGATGTTCTTATTTGTATAATATTTGAGGTTGCAAAATAACGAATAATTTTTTAGACAGACAAGTTTTATACAAAACTTTTATAATAATATTTGTCTTTTATTTTCATTCTGAACCAATTTAAATTGAATAATTCTTTAACAAAGCAATATTTAGCTCTTCAAAAAGCATATTGCAAATTATTTGAACGATTTAAGCTTTCTTTTTCTGTACTTTATTCTGAAACCATTTAATTAAAAAATAGAAAAGAAGAAATCCTAAAGAAAATATTGAAAATCTGGTAAGCAGATCTCCTGCTTTTACATAAAAAGTTTCTTTGTCGTAGAGGTTTATTTTAGCAAATAATGCTGTTTTATCACCATAGAAAGTATCTTCCAATACTTCACCTTTGGCATTAATATGTGCAGAAATTCCGCTGTTGGCAGATCTTGCAATTTCTCTTCTTGTTTCTATTGCTCTCAGTTTTGCGTAAGATAAAAGCTGTTTGTGTCCTTCTGTAACGCCCCACCAGGAATCATTGGTTACGATTGCTAAAAAGTTGGCTCCTTTTTTTACATATTCAGTTACAAATTCTCCATAGATGCTTTCATAGCAGATAATAGGTGCTATTTTACCTTTGTTAAAAGGATTAGCAAAAGCCACGCGTTCTTCATCGGTTCCGAGTGATGCTACAGTTCCGCCAAGATTAATCATTGCGTCTCCTAATAAGGGCTTGAAAACACTCATGTAAGGGAAAATTTCTACACCGGGAACAAGTTTCCCTTTGTGGTAAACTTCTACTTTTTGGTTAGGAATAATCTGAACTGCAGAATTATAGCTTTCAACCCACAACTGAGGATTAATCTGATAAGCTTCTTTCGGTAAATTTTCTCCGCTTTTGAAAAGTCGGTGAGATGAAATTCCGGTTGTAAAAACAGAACCGGGGTGTTTCGCTAGAAATCCTTTTACATTATTTAAAAGACCACTTTTTTCAAAAGATGCTTCAGAAATGGATCCTCTTCCGGGAATTGCAGTTTCGGGAGCGATATAATAGTCAATTTTTCCTGTGGTATTTTTTTCGGCAAGTGAAAGAAGATCATTAACAATAGTAATACTGTCCTGAGAATACTTTTCTGCATAAGGATCAAGAGCAGGCTGTAACATCAAAACATTTACCTGACCGATAGGCTTTTCATTAAAGTTATTAAATTTAACCAGAGAAATAATCATTGGAATAATGATTAATAAAGCTACAATAGATGAATTTCTTATTAAATCTTTTCTTTTTCGTCCGGCTTCAAATACGCGCATTGTGTAAAATATCAGTACATTAATCAGTAAAATCCAGAAACTTCCGCCAGTTGATCCTAAGGTATCGTACCATTGAATCACTTTCGGATAATCTGAAAAAACATTGCCTAAGTTCAGCCAAGGCCAGGTAAATTCCCAATTCAGATGAAATTTCTCAAAACTCATCCATATCGCAACGAAAAAAGCCAGTCCCCAATAGCTTCCCTGTGCATTTTTGTACCAGTGATAACATTGGAAAACCAACGAATATAAAAATGAATTGACTAAAACAGGAAAAACAACTGCCATCATAGAGTGGCTTCCGTCAGGATTTTTAGAGCCGTATAACCAACCGGTTGTTACGATATTCCAGATTACAAAACATAGATAAGAAAGCCCGAAAACTACCCAGCTTTTTCTCGTGAACTGTGAGAATTTAGAAACACCGTGCTCCATCATCAAAAGCGGAACAAGCGCAAAAAATATAAAAAACGGAATTCCGTAAGTAGGCCAGGATATGGACAAAAGCATCGCTGAAATGAGCGTAAGTAAAACGTATTTCATTAAATTATTTTAACACACAAATTTAATGTTTTTGAAATGAATAACTTTGCAAATGATGTTAAAGAAATTTTATAATTTAATTATTATCCCTTACACACTTTTTCTTCTCTACCTGATGTTTTTTGGGATGGGAAGGTATCAATACGATGATAATATCGTACGAATGCAACCCATAATTTCTACAATCTGGTTTATAAAAGGAACCATAAGCTGGTTCGAAATTGTGAAAATTGTATTGGGAAATATTGTAATGTTTATTCCTTTTGGATTTCTAGGATGGTTTTTTCCAAACTTACAGGATTTGAAAAAGCTTCTTATAGCTTTTGTTTCTACCATTGTTATTGTAGAAGCGCTTCAGTATTTTTCCAGATTGGGCGTTTTTGATGTAGACGATATTATCCTGAATACTTTTGGGGTGTATTTAGGTTTTTTAATAAAAAATTTTATTGAAAGACGATTTGCTAACTGGGTTGTTTGAACTATTTAAGAATATAATTTGTCGTAAAGTTTATCATTCTGCAAGTCGTATAAGATTTTTAAATAAAAAACAATTGCTTAGATTCCTACAGAATGACAACTCTCTGTTGAAAAATTTTGATTATTACCCATTCAATTCCTTTGCACGTTTTTCGGCAATTAAAATTCCTTTCTGTAAAATTTCTTTGAAATTATTGTCTTCAAAAGTTTTTAAAGCGGCTTCTGTTGTTCCGCCTTTTGATGCTACATCTTTTATCAATTCTTCAAGGTTTTTATCCGAATTATTAATCAGATGATAAGCTCCCAACATCGTTTGTTTTACAAAAAGCTTAGAAAGATTTTCATCAATTCCCATCTGCATTCCTGCTTTTATCATGGCATCAACGATGTAATAAAAATATGCCGGTCCGCTTCCTGAAAGTGCTGTAACACCATCCAGAAGGCTTTCGTCTTCCACATAAACAGATCTTCCTGTGCTGTTGAGGAGTCTCTCGATATTAATTAACTGGCTGAATGAAATTCCTTCTGCAGAAGTATAACCTGTGATTCCCATCCCTAGAAGAGTAGGGGAATTTGGCATTGCTCTTACAACAAGAGGATGATTGAGTAATTTTTGGATTTTTGCGATATTGATTCCTGCCATGATCGATAAAACCATTTGATTTTCTTTCAGTTTAAAATGAATGTTTTCCGCAACATTTTTAAAATCCTGAGGCTTTACGGCAATAATAATTAAGTCTGCTTCCAAATCATTCACCTCTTCAAAAATTGAAATTTGAGATTTGGGAAATTCTTCTGAAATCTTTAGAATTTTAGATTGGTTTCTTGTAATTAAATGAAGATTTTCAGGTTTTATCAGTTCGTATTTCAGAAAAGATTTTGAGAAAGATAAGCCCATGTTTCCGGCTCCGATGATGGCGATTTTCATTTGTTTTGTGTTTTTTTTAGTATTAAATTCAGTTGTTTCCTGAAAAGTTGAATTCTTTTAATGATTAAAAATAATCAATTTAATTTCAAATAAATTTTAAGTTATATTATATTGACTTCCCTTTCCAGTTCAATTCCAAATTTCTCTTTCACAGAATCAATAATCATCGTAGAAAAGTCGAAAATTTCTTTTCCTGTTGCGTTTCCTGTTGCATTAATGATGACTAAAGACTGTAATTGGTGTGAAGCTACGTTTCCGATTTGTTTTCCTTTCCAGCCGCATTGTTCGATGAGCCAACCCGCAGGAACTTTTACAAAGTTTCCGTTGGGATAACCCTGAATGTGGGGGAATTCAACTTTTAAATCTTCAAACTGCGATAGAGGAATTGTGGGATTTTTAAAGAAACTCCCTGCATTACCTATTACTTTAGGATCTGGAAGTTTGCTTTGTCTGATGTTGATGACGGCTTTTGATACATCCTGAATCGTTGGTTTTTCGATTCCTAATTTTTGTAATTCTGACGTGATTGCACCGTATTCTGTCTTTATCAAATGGTTTTCTCTTGTTAATCTGAAGGTTACTTCCAGAATCACATATTTGTCTTTCCCTTCTTGTTTAAAAATAGAATCTCTGTAACCGAAGCGGCATTTTTCCAAATCAAATATTTCTACTTCTAAAGTTGATAAATTTAAAACTTTACAGCTTACAAAAGTGTCTTTAATTTCTGTTCCGTAAGCACCGATATTCTGCATTGGTGAAGTTCCTACATTGCCGGGAATCAAAGAAAGATTCTCTAAGCCACCGTAGTTTTTATTTAAACAAAACATTACAAAGTTGTGCCAGTTTTCTCCTGCTTTTGCTGTTACCAATACTTGCGATTCATCAATAAACTCTTCTTCAATACCTTTTAAATTTAACACAATAGCCAACCCTTCAAAATTTTTTGTGAACAAAATATTGCTTCCTCCTCCGAGAAAAAGAAGTGGAAGTGTTTGAGCATTTTGATTTTTAAGGGTGTTTATTAATTCTTCTGTAGAATGTACTTCTGCAAAATATTTAGCATATGCTTCTACTCCAAAAGTATTATAAGATTTTAAAGAGACATTTTCTTGCATAAATAGGAGAAGTTAGTGATTAAAGTAAATATAAATAAGTGGTTTTTATTGTAATTCCTGAGGAAGAATAGTATTGAGCTGGTTTTTGAAATTCTCAAATTGTTGGTAATGTCTGTCGTTGTAAGCATTAACGAAAACATGAGATTTTTTTGTGGTTTTGATCTGGAATGATTCATCAATTCCATCTATATTCTGAATACTTGGCGAACTTTCTATAAAGCTTAAATCTTTAATTTTAAACCAAGACGTAAGTTTTTTCCAGGTTTTTGGAGTGATAGGCTGTCTCCAGTTTTTGTTTTTGTTTCCTTCATTTGTGCCGGTTTCCAGATAGATAGAATCTTTCGTGATTTTGATGATTCTGTAATATCCCTGTTGTCCGCCGACATTGGATAAACCTATAAAGGTAATTTCTTCAGGCTTTCCTGATGATAATTTTTTATCTGAATTTTCTTTATTACATGAGAGCAATGTCAGCAATAAAAATATCGAAAAAAGTATTTTCAAACCATTTCTTTTTATTGCTGACATTACTTTAGTATTTAAAGATTAAACTCTAATTTGTATTTTTCTAATGAATCCTGTAAAATTGCTACACTCTTTCTTAAATCTTCTTCTTTAAGAACATATGCAATTCTCACCTGTCTTTTACCCAGTTCAGGATTGCTGTAGAATCCTCCTGCAGGAGCAACCATGATGGTTTCGTTGTTTAAAGTATATTTTTCTAAAAGCCACTGTGCAAATTTTTCTGTATCGTCTACCGGAAGTTCGGCAACGCAGTAGAATGCACCTTTTTGGTTTTGGGCAAATAACTCCGGGAATAGCATTTAATAAATCTACCAAAACATTTCTTCTGTGGGTGTATTCTTCTCTTACGGCTCTTATGTAAGCTCCGTCATTTTGGTGTGCTGCAGTAGCGGCAATCTGTCCCAAAAGAACAGGGCTTAATCTTGCCTGTGCAAAAAGCATTGCTGCATCGTGTATTTTTTTAGATCTTGTAATCAGACATCCGATTCTCACGCCACACATAGAATAACGCTTAGATTCAGAATCAATAATGATACAGTTTTCTGCCAGTTCAGGGAAAGCAAACATAGAGATTTGCTGTTTGCCGTCATATACATATTCTCTGTATACTTCATCCGAAATAATTACAATATCGTATTTTAAAGCAATATTTGCCAACTGCTGAAGTTCTTCTCTTGTATACAGGTATCCTGTAGGATTTCCGGGATTACAAATTACAATGGCTCTGGTTTTTTTGCGGTGATTTTCTTTTCAAATTCTTCAATAGGAGGAAGTGCGAAACCAGTATCTATTGTAGAAGGTACGGCAATTACATTTACGTTGAAGGCACTGGTAAAACCATTATAGTTTGCATAATAAGGTTCCGGAATAATCACTTCATCACCGTCGTCACAGAGAGTAGAAATAGCAAAATTCAAAGCTTCCGATCCTCCATTTGTTACAATAAAATTATCTGGGGTAAGATCTGTGAAATCTAGAGAATGATAATATTCGGTCAAAGCTTTTCTGTATTCGATATTCCCTTCAGAAAGGGCATATTCCAATACTTTTAAATCAATGTTTTTTTTAAAGCATTAAGAGCGGTTTCGGGTGTTTCAATATCCGGCTGACCGATGTTTAGGTGATATACTTTTGTACCTCTTTGTTTTGCCTGTAAGGCGAAAGGAACCAGTTTTCTTACCGGTGAAGCGGGCATCTGCTGCGCTCTGTTTGAAATGTTTGGCATTGTCTAAAATTTGTAAGCACAAAAATAGCAAAATTATCGGTCTCAATTCAAAATATTACCACAAACAAGAATTTTGTTATGTGTTGCATTTTAATTATGTAGTTGGTGTTAATAAATCTAAAATTGATAAAATTATACTCGTGTAATCGATTATGTTTTATAGTATTTGTGTTAAAAAATAGATTTGTTTGCAAATAATTAAAAATTATCATTGCTGATTTAGATTTAATTCATAGTTTTACATCTACTAATAAAAAAATAATTATGAAAAAAAACATCAACCAGCTCTCTTGCTGGGTGCGCTCGGTATTCTGTCCGGCTCGCTTGCATTTGCACAAAATTATCAGACAATGCCAATTCAGTCAGGTTTTAACGAAGACGTTATTGCCAACGGAATTGGACCTTCGTTAAGCTCCACAACAAGTATTTTAGATGGAGATTCTTATGTTTATGTTGCTAAAAATTTTCAGGCTACTTCCACAAGTACGCCTATTACCTACGGAGTTCCGGTTGATGGAATTATTAATTCTGTAGTTACTTCAACTCCGGGATTAAGCTATCAGTTGGGAAATTTAAGCGGACCTAATTCACTTAGACTTTCCAATACAAATCTTACAGGAACAATGGTGTTTACTTCACCAATTGCAGCAACAAAATTATATATGCTTTCAACAAGCGGAAGTGCGCTGTCTACGTTAACTTTAACTGTTAATTTTACAGATGGTACCAATCAGCAATTTACCGGAGTTTCTGTACCGGATTGGTATGATGGGGCAAATTTTGCAGTTCAGGGATTAGGGAGAATTAACAGGACTACAGATGGATTGGATGCTGCAGGAGGTACAAACCCAAGAATGTATCAGGCTGTGATGAATATTGATGCTGCTAATTATACAAAACCTATTCAGGGAGTGACTATTACTAAGACCTCCACTACGAATGGTTTTCCTAATATTTTTGCTTTCTCGGCAGATGCTTTCTCCACTTGTGCACCTCCTGTATTGCAAGCTGCTACCAGTATTACGGCAAATAGTGTAACACTAAACTGGACTGCTTCAACCAGTACACAGGCAAATTCTTATAACATTTATTACAGTACAAGCTCAACTGCACCAACTGCAACCACGGCTCCAAATTTAAGTAATGTTTCAGGTGTATCTACATCTATAGGAAGTTTGCAGCCTAATACAACGTACTACTATTGGGTGAAAACTAACTGCGGCGGAACAACGGCTCAGAGCGTTTGGTCATTCGTAGGAACTTTTAAAACAGCATGTGGACCAGTAACTTCTCTGTCAGAAAACTTCGATTCTTATAGTACAGGTACTACTCTTCCAGATTGTTGGGTAAGAAATTTTGTTAATGGTACTATGTCAATCAGTTCTACCACACCTGCTTCCGGTACAAGAAATATTTATCAGACCAATACTTCTACACAGACTCCAAGTACAGTAGTTTTACCAGAATTCAGCAATATTAATGCAGGAACACACTGGCTGAAATTGAAAGCGAGAGTTAATACTGCTACAGGAACACTAAACGTAGGTTATGTAACCAATCCTACAGATGCAAGTACGTTTGTTTTGATTCAGGCTTTAAGTATTGCCAATACCAATTACACCAGTACAAATCCTGAATATACAGTAATTGTTCCGTCTTCAGTTCCTGCAAATGCAAGACTTGCAGTGCGTAATACCGCAGATGGGAAAGGGTATTATTGGGACGATGTAGTTTGGGAACCGGTTCCTTCATGTTTTCCTCCTACAACTCTCGCAACTTCTGCCATTACGGCAAACTCTGCTACATTGAGCTGGGCAGCGCCTTCTTCTGTTCCTGCAAGTGGATATGAGTATACGTATACTACAACAAACACAGCACCTACGGGAAGCGGAACGTCTGTCTCAGGAACATCAGTTACTATTCCTCTTCCTTCTCCTAGTACAACCTATTATCTATGGGTAAGATCTAAATGTAGTACAACTTCTGCGAGTGTTTGGGTAAGTGCTACTGTTAACACAAAAGCTATAAATGATGAGTGTTCTGCACCGATAGCAATTACTCCGGGAGCAACATTTACTACCAATCCGGTAACTGCAACAACAGTAGGAGCAACTTCTACTTCAGATGCTACTGCTACTCACACTTGCCAAAGTACAGGTTATAATGACACTTGGTATTCTGTAGTAGTTCCTGCAAGTGGAAATCTTACAATAGAAACGCAATCTGCAACGGGTTCTGCTGTTTCTGATACCGTTTTAGGGGTTTATACAGGATCTTGCGGAAGTTTAACACAGGTAGGTTGTGATGACGACAGTTCATCTGATGGAAATTTTTCACTTGTTACTTTAACAGGACAAACTCCGGGTAGTACTTTATTAATTGGCGTGTGGAATTATTCAAGTTCTTCAAGCGGACAGTTTAGAATTGCTGCTTATGATGCTTCTTTATCAACTTCCGATATTTCAGTTGCTAAAAAGCAGGTAAAAGTTTATCCAAATCCATTCAGCGACATTATTAATATCTCAGAATTTAAAGATATTAAAACAGTAAAAGTGACTGATGTAGCAGGAAGAACACTTAGAACAATTGAAAATCCTTCTCAGGAAATCAATTTAAGCTCATTGAATTCAGGACTGTATTTGATTACAATGTATTTCAAAGACGGTTCTCAACATACCGTGAAAACCATTAAAAAGTAAACTATTTTTGAATTATTTTTTTTATAAGCAGTCTTGCATTTTGTAAGGCTGCTTTTTTATTCGGATACCAATATTTGTTTAAATTTGTTAAAAATTAAAACTATGCAAATTCCCGCAGCTTCAGTAGAAGATTATATTTCGCAGATCCCGGAAGAACGACAGGATGTTTTTAATAAACTGTTGAATACCGTTGATGAAAATTTACCCGAAGGTTTTAAAAAAGGAATCAGCTACGGAATGATTGGCTGGAATGTTCCGTTAGAAACCTATCCTGCAGGGTATCATTGTACACCGGGTTCAGCACTTCCATTTATGAGTCTGGCTTCTCAAAAAAATTTCATTGCACTTTATCATATGGGAATGTATGCAAAACCTGAACTTTTAGATTGGTTTGTAGCAGAATATCCAAAATATTCTAAAAGAAAGCTGGATATGGGAAAATCTTGTGTGCGTTTCAAAAAAATAGACGATATTCCGTTTGAACTGATTGCGGAGTTGAGTAAAAAAATGAATGTAGACGAGTGGATTGAAATTTATGAGACTAATTTTAAAAAATAATATTTTTCTTAAAATATTTGCGGCTGCCTGTATTCTTATTCTTGTTTCGGGATGTAAAAATTCCGTTATCTCTGATCTGAAAAATGGTGATTTACTGTTTGTAACGGCAAAAGAAAGCGGACTTTCCGGAGCGATAAATAATGTGACCCAAAAACAGAAAAATGCCTCTTTTGATCATATCGGGATTTTACAGAAACAAGGCAGATCTTTGTTTGTACTGCATGCCGCACCAAAAGGAGGTTCTCAAAAGCAAAGTTTAAAAGAATTTTTAAGAGATCAGGCAAATGACGGTCAGAAAGTAGTGGTTTACAGAATAAAGTCTGAGTTTCAGAATACCATTCCGAAAGCGATCGAAAAAGCCAATACTATGATTGGTAAACCTTACAATTTTAATTATATATTAGATGAAAACTCTTATTACTGCTCAGATTTTATCGAAAGAGCTTTCAGAGACGATCATATTTTTAAATTAGAGCCCATGACGTTTGTTGATCCTAAAACCGGTAAAACCAATATATTTTGGGAAGAGTTTTATCTAAAGAAAAACCTGAAAGTTCCTGAAGGTGAACCTGGCTGTAATCCCAACGGATTGGCTGCTTCAGAAAAAAATAGAACGAGTAAAAGAATTATAAAGATCAGGAGAAGTTGAAAAGCTTCTCTTTTTTTTGTTAAAATTAAAAATTAATACTCCACTAATTTTGTAGACTAATATTTTTTTATACTTTTGTCAGGAATTAATGATGTAATATTTCAAAAATATAATTCAGAAAGTATTGTTTAATCACAAATTGTTTTAGTTATGATTACTCCAGATTTGAAGGCTTTACCGAAAAACAGACAACTCATCAGGAAAGATTTGATCATCGAAGTAGAACTGAACGGGAAAATGAAGTTTGATTACCTTTTGAATGCTATTTATCAGCAGACGGGTATTTGTTATAAAGTATTGAGTGCAAATGTGGAGTACATGAACGGAGAAAATTTCGGATCGTTTCAGTTACACATAAAAGCAAATGCCGAAGAATCTCAGCAACTTGAATTTTTTCTGAATAAAAATAAACTTATGAATACTACTGTTGATTATATCTGTAGAAAGTATTCGTAAGCTGTAAGTCCATATAGTTTGAGGGGCGTTCAATTTATTGAGCGCTTTTTTAATTCAATTATCGTAGAAAAACCTTATTTTTAACTAAAATAAATTATAAATATGACTATATTAATTATTATCGGACTTCTTGTGTTTATTGTGCTGTATGCGGTTTCAATCTACAATCGACTCGTAAAACTAAAAAATCTTGTACAGGAAGCGTGGAGCAGTATCGATGTGATGCTGAAGAAACGTCACGATCTTATCCCGAATTTGGTAGAAACCGTGAAAGGTTACGCTACTCATGAAAAAGAAACTCTGGAAAATGTAACAAAAGCGAGAAATCTTGCTGCAGGAGCAAATACGGTAGAAGGTAAAGAAGCTGCGGAGAAAAGTCTGAATCAGGCAATGGTTAATTTATTTGCAGTTGCCGAGCAATATCCGGATTTGAAAGCGAATGCCAATTTCCAACAATTGCAGGCAGAACTGAGCTCGATTGAAAACGATATTGAAAAATCCAGAAGATATTACAACGGAACGGCAAGAGAAAACAATACGTTGGTAGAATCTTTCCCAAGCAATGTGATTGCCAATATGTATAAATTTGAAAAAGCTAAATTCTTCGAGTTAGATAATATTGCTGAAAGGGCAGTACCAACAGTAAAATTCTAAAGAATGAAAAAGATTTTATCTGTTTTTTTTCTGATAGTTTTCTTTTTTAGCTATGCTCAGGAGGCAGAAAAAGCCGAAACTGCAGATTCAGATTCTGTAAGTTTAAATGAAGGTTTCGAAAGAATTATTAATTTTCATGCAAATATTGATGTTGATAAAAATTCAGGAATCGCTGTTACGGAAGAAATAAAAGTTCATAGTCTCGGAGATAAAATAAAAAGAGGGATTTTCCGCTCACTTCCACTGACAAGAGATCTAAACAATACCGTGCAGAAAGTGACTTACCACATTATTTCTGTAAAGAAAAATGGTGTAGATGAAGATTATCACGAAGAATATGAAGACGGTTTTCTCAAAATTTATTTTGGAAATAAAGACATTATTCTCTCTCCCGGAGATTACGATTATGAACTGAAATATACTACAGAAAAACAAATTGGTTTTTTTGAAAAATATGATGAATTTTATTGGAATGTAAATGGCAATGACTGGGATTTTCCTGTTGACAAAATTTCAGCAAGGGTAAATCTTCCTGATGGTGCAGGTATTTTACAAAACTCTTGTTATACAGGAGCTTTAGGAAGTAATTCTCAGAATTGTACGGCTAAAGTTCTCTCGGAACATTCTATAGAATGGAATGCAGAAAATTTACAATCTTCGGAAGGTTTAACGGTAGCGGTAGGTTTCAAAAAAGGCGTTATGATTCCGCCACCGCCGCCTACTTTTTTAGAAAGATTCGGTATTTTGATTGCGGGGATCATTGTGTTTTTAGGTTTGGTATTTTACTACGTTTCTACATGGAAGAAATATGGCGTTGATCCGGAAAAACCGACGGTATATCCTCAGTTTAATGCTCCCGATGATCTTTCTCCTGCTTCTTTGGGCTTTATTCACAGCGAAACTTTTAAGAATAAATATCTTACGGCTTCTTTAGTCAACCTTGCTGTAAAAGGTTTTGTGAAGATTTTTGAAGGGGAAGATGACGGACTTTTAGGTTTCTTTAAATCTAAAGTTTTCACTGTTAAGAAACTTAAAAATGCAGATCAGACGTTGCCCAATGAAGAGATCAATTTAATGAACAGTCTTTTTGCAACCGATGAAACCATTAAATTTGACGGCAAGTATAATTCTAAAATTGAGACCGCTGTCCGAAGTTTTGATCAGAATCTGAAATTTCAGCACGATCAATTTTTAAATGAAGGAAATAACACAAAAAAAATATTTCTTCCGCTTATTATAATCACTGTTATATATGTTTTAGGATTACTATTAAGTTTTAAAATATTTCCTGAATTTGAAAAAGTGATCGTTGGTGGTGTTCTGTATGTTTTCCTGTTGGTTTGTTTTCTGATAACCGGATATCTTTTTAAACTGTATCCTCTTTTATTTAAAATTTTCCTGATTATTCCGACTGTTATTTTAATTGTTTTGGGAAGCTTACTATTAAATCATAATGAATTTACCATTGATAATAATTTCAATATCTGTTATATTTTCATTGTATTAGGTTTTACTTCGCTTATTATATATCAGTTTTTAATAAGAAGACCTTCTGAAGAGAAATTGAGAAAAAAATCTTTGATAGAAGGTTTTAAAATGTATATGGGAGCAGCTGAAAACGAACAGCTGAAATTTCACAATCCACCAACAATGACTCCGGAAGCATTCGAGAAATTTTTACCTTTTGCGATGGTTTTGGGAGTGGATGAAATTTGGGGAAAGAAATTTGATGATTTACTGACAAGAATGTCTACAGAATACCAGAATAATTGGTATGTCGGCTCTTCCATGAATCATTTTGCGATGACAAGTATGCTCAATTCCGGTCTTACCAATTCTATACAGACCGCAGCAACAAAACCATCTAATTCCGGAAGTTCCGGCTCAGGATCGGGAGGTGGTGGTTTCTCCGGCGGCGGCGGAGGTGGCGGCGGCGGCGGTGGTTGGTAAAATCATTTCCACTTAAAAATATAAGCGTTCAGAAAATTAATTCTGAACGCTTTTTTTATTTTAATTTATAAACGGATAAGATTTAATATTTAACCTAAACCTAAACCTAAATTCTCTCAATATCTGCTCCGATGGCTTTCAGTCTTCCGTCGATATTCTCGTATCCACGGTCAATTTGTTCGATATTGTGGATAATTGATTTTCCCTCTGCGGAAAGTGCTGCAATCAGAAGTGCATTTCCTGCTCTGATGTCTGGCGAAACCATTGTCGTTCCACGAAGCGGAGATTCCTGATTTAAGCCGATAACGGTTGCTCTATGCGGATCACATAAGATAATCTGAGCGCCCATATCAATTAATTTATCAACGAAAAATAATCTGGATTCAAACATTTTTTGATGTACCAAAATACTTCCTTTAGCCTGAGTTGCCACTACTAAAATGATAGATAGTAAGTCTGGTGTGAATCCCGGCCAAGGTGCATCTGAAATGGTAAGGATAGAACCGTCAATAAATTTTTGAATTTTATAATGTTCCTGAGAAGGAATATAGATGTCGTCTCCACTTTGCTCAAGCTGGATTCCTAATTTTCTGAATGTATTTGGGATAACACCAAGCTGATTCCAGTTAACATTTTTGATCGTAATTTCAGATTTCGTCATGGCTGCAAGACCAATCCAAGAACCGATTTCCACCATATCGGGAAGCATCGTATGCTCTGTACCATTCAATTGAGTAACTCCTTCAATCGTTAGTAAATTTGAACCGATACCAGAAATACTAGCGCCCATTCTGTTCAGCATTTTACAAAGCTGTTGAAGATAAGGTTCGCAGGCTGCGTTGTAAATTCTTGTTTTACCTTTTGCCAAAGCAGCTGCCATTACAATATTTGCAGTTCCGGTAACCGATGCTTCTTCAAGAAGGATAAATTTTCCGTTAAGTTCTTTAGCTTTTAATGAATAGAAATATTCGTCCTCATCATAGCTAAATTCTGCTCCCAGTTCTACCAGTCCCTGAAAGTGAGTATCCAGTCTTCTTCTTCCTATTTTATCACCTCCCGGAGTTGGCATATAGGCTTCACCGTAACGAGCCAACATAGGTCCCATCAACATGATAGAGCCTCTTAGTTTTGCACCGTCTTTTTTAAATTCTTCAGATTTAATGTAATCAAAATTTACACTGTCTGCTTTGAAGGTGAAGTCGCCGTGTCCGTTTTTAGTCACTTTTACCCCGAAATCTCCTAAGATCTCAATCAGTCTGTTGACATCATGAATGTCCGGAATGTTTTTTATTCTTACCTCTTCATCTGTTAACAAAACTGCACATAAGATTTGAAGAGCCTCATTTTTTGCCCCTTGTGGAGTGATTTCACCTTGCAGTCTTTTCCCTCCTCTTATTTGAAATGTCCCACTCATTATCTTCTATTCTTGTTATTGTTGTTATTTGTAAACCTTCTTTTGTTTAAATTGTTATTGGTATTTCCCTGATTTCTGTTATTGTTGTTCTTATTCAGATTATTACGGTTCGTTGTAGCGTAATAGATCTTGCTTTTTTCAAGAGCTTCAATATTAGTAAGATCAAGTCTGTTTGCAGATAGTTCTTTTAGGTGACGGAAGATGACATCATCGGTTACATGTTCTTTATTGTAAACATTGTAAGACTTCTTCATATTATTGGCAATCACTTCTATCAAAGCTTCCTTTTCGTCTCCCGGTTCTAGTTCTATTGCTTTTTCTATAAGTTGAAGAATACTTTTTCCGTAAAATTTAAAATCACCCTGAAGTTTAGGGTATTCCATTTTTTTTGGCTTTTCCTCAAGTTCTTCCTTAGTAGGGAAAGGATATACAGGATCTATATCCAGATCATGCTTAGCTAAAATATATAAATGATCCCAAAGCTTATGTTTGTAATTTTCTTCGTCACGCAATTGTGGGTTTCTCTGACCCATAAAATCAATGATTGCCATTGCCATTTCGTTTCTTTCTTCTTTCGTAGAAAGCTCTTTGCAACGCTCAACCAGTTGTTGTATAATTCTGCCATATTCCGGCATATTAAGCTGAGTTCTTTGGGTGTTATATTCCATAATATGCAAATATATGGATTAATAAAAAAAATGGTTTAAAAAAGTTTAAAGTTTATGGTTTTTTATTAAAATACTTCAACCAATTTATACACCAGATTAATATTGAAATTAAATTTTTTTAAAATTTGTGAAATTTATTTCGTAAAAAGTGTATTTTAGTTGCTAGTTTAATAATCAAAATCATTTTATATGAAAAAAACACATTTTTTACTTTCTTTATTGGCTTTAGGTCTTGCCAATTCTTGTCAGAACAGTGACGAGGCAATTAATGAAACTCCTAAACAGTTTGAAGTGCATGACAAACCTGTAAACGTTACAAAACATGACGGAAGACCCTTTAGTACCGGAAATACATCTTCTGCGAACGGAAAATTTGTTGCCGGTCCCGGTGGAGGAGTGATGATGCAGGGTTTTTATTGGGATGTTCCTGATGGAGGAACTTGGTGGAATACGGTTGCAGGTAAAGTTACAGACTGGTCGAATGCAGGAATAAGTGCAGTTTGGCTTCCGCCTGCTTCAAAAGCGCAGAACGGAGCTTATTCAATGGGATACGATCCTACAGATTATTACGATTTCGGGAATTATAATCAAAACGGAAGTGTAGAAACCCGCTTCGGATCAAAAACTGAATTGGAAACATTGATTACAAAAGCGCATGCAGAAAATATGCAGGTATATGCCGATATTGTAATCAATCACAACAGTGGAGGGCAGTCTCAGGCAAATCCTTTTACGGGAACAAATACATGGACAGATTTTTCTGGTGTTGCCTCAGGCAAATTCCAGAGAAGCTATAATGATTTTTATAAAAACTCTTATGGTAATAATGATGAAGGCGCATTTGGTGGTTTTCCGGATTTGTGTCATGCCAATCCTTATGTACAAAGCTGGCTTTGGGGACGTGAAGATTCTGTAGGGAAATATTACAAAAATGTAATGAAATTTGACGGTTGGAGATTCGATTATGTAAAAGGTTTCGGACCATGGGTTGTCAATACCTGGAATTCTAATATCGGAGGATTTTCTGTTGGAGAACTTTGGGATTCAAATGTAAATACATTAGAATGGTGGGCAAACAATGCGAACAGTTCTGTTTTCGACTTTGCTGCTTATTATAAAATGGATGAAGCTTTTGATAATGGTAATCTGAATGCGCTGAATGACGATATGATGTGGAAAAGAAATCCTTACAAAGCAGTGACATTTGTTGCTAATCACGATACGGATGTGATTTATAATAAAATGTTGGCGTACGCTTATATTTTGACTCATGAGGGTTATCCTACGATCTTTTACAGAGATTATGAAGAATGGTTAAACAAAGAAAGATTGAATAACCTGATCTGGATTCATAATAACAAAGCAACAGGAAACACTTCTATATTATATACTGATAATGACGAATATATTGCAAGGAGAAATGGCTACAACGGAAATCCGGGATTAGTAGTTTATATCAACAATTCTTCTAACTGGCAAGAAAGATGGATTCAGACAAACTGGGCGAGTCAACAGATTAAAGATTTTACAGGTCATTCCTCTTGGTATCCTACAACACAGGGAGACAAATGGGTGAAAATTCAGTGCCCTCCAAAAAGTTATTCGGTTTGGTCACTTAATCAATAATTGAAATAAGGAGAGCGATTTGCTCTCCTTTGTTTATAACAAACTTTGTTATTCCTAAAGAATTTCAATGTAATGATTTAATTGTAATCTAAATTGCTCAAGAATAATAACTCTGCGGTTAATTATTTGGTGAAAAAATTAAATCTCAATAAATTTCTTTCTCTGATGAGGTGTAGGCAGATAACATTTTTGATTGGCGAGCTTCATTCTGTTTTCCGAGATTTTATCATAAATTTTATCTCTGAAAAAAGAAGGGAATATTTTCCCGATTGCCATGAGTTTGTAAATTCCTCCTAATAGATTGGCAATCTTTAAAACAGCCTGCGATTTTGTAAGATAATAGCTTTTAGGCTTCCATAAATACATGGTGTTAAACTGCTTTGTTTCCAGATTTCTTTCAGAAAGAAACTTCTGCCCAAAGTCAGATTGCAGGGAAGCAAACATAAAATAGTCGTTTTTATCTCTTTCCAGGATCCACTGTACCCAGAAATTGCAGACTCCGCATTCTCCGTCAAAAAATACAATATGTTTGTTGTCCCAGTTTTCCTGCATAGTAATTTTATTTTATTGCATTTTTAATTTTTGTGTCTTCTATTTGTGCTTTAAAATATCTTATAAGCATTTGCCTTTGCTGATCGGTTAGTTTTGCATCCTGATGTCCTATGTAATAAGACTCTAAAGGCATTTCTTTTTTCTCAATCATCTCAATACATTCCTCCATTTTATGAATCTGTCTTTTCGGCTCATATACCGCAAATGTAGAAAAATTCAGTTCTTTTCTTCCTTCATCAATATGATTTTTCAAAAACCATGAAGACGGTGCAATACTGGAATACCAAGGATACTTTGTTTCATTAGAATGGCAGTCGTAGCACGATGTTTTTAAAACCTGAGCGATATTTTCAGGTGTGTTTTTAATATTTACAAAATCCATTCCGATATTTACAGGAGGATTTGTTTTGTCAATCGGAAAAAATTGAATGATTATAAAGGCAACTAATAGTACAATTAAAATTTTTTTCATATTTTTAAATTATTAAAACAACAAATAAATATATGAAAAAAATATTATTTCCTGTATTATTAATGGTTTCTTATTCTTTTTTTGCTCAGGTAGGGATTAATACAAATCTTCCACTAGCAACTTTAGATGTCACAGGATCACCAACAGATACAAACAAATTAGATGGTATTTTAACTCCAAGAATTACGGCTTCAGATCTCAAAACTAAATCATACGGTTCTCCGCAGACGGGAGCAATTGTTTATGTAACTTCGCCTGATCTTTCTCCATCAGGACAAACCATTGATGTAACTTCTGCAGGATATTATTTTTTTAACGGAGATCCTTCAGTTAATAAATGGGTGAAAATTGTATCGGGCAATCTTGCTTTAAATGCAGTTACTACACCTTATGATACTCCCAACTCTGGAAGTTTATTACTGAATGATAAGAATCATACTGTGAGGATATTTGGTGGTAACACAGGTATTATTCTTCCTGATGCAAGCACTTGTAAAGGGAGAATTTATATTCTTATAGGAAGCAACGGTATTTCATCAAGACCGATCTCTACAGTTGCAGGAGGAGGAATTTATGATGATGTAACCAATGCTAATATCTCGAGCATAACGGGAAGTCAGAGGTATCAGATTCAGAGTGACGGAATTAGCTGGATTGTAATCGGAAGGTAAAGTCTTTTGACTAAATTTTAAATGACTATCTTTGCAAAAAAAATTGGGCTTCAAAAGCTGAAGTAACCCATTGATAATCTTGTCCTGAGCAAAGTCTTAAGGATTATTAAACATTTTTTATGTCAAATATAGTTGCAATCGTTGGGCGTCCCAATGTAGGAAAATCCACACTTTTTAATCGTTTGCTTGAAAGAAGAGAAGCTATCGTAGATTCTACTTCAGGAGTTACCAGAGACCGTCATTACGGAAAATCTGACTGGAATGGAGTCGATTTCACAGTAATCGATACAGGTGGTTATGAAGTAAACAGCGAAGATGTTTTTCAGGAAGAAATTTCTAAGCAGGTGCAGTTGGCAATTGATGAAGCTACATCAATTATTTTTATGATGAATGTAGAAGAAGGTCTTACAGATACAGATTACGAGATTCATGAGATGCTGAGAAGAGCAAAAAAACCTGTATACATTGTAATTAATAAAGTAGATTCTGCAAAAGAAGAGTTGGCTGCAACAGAATTTTATCAGTTAGGTATAGAGAAATATTACACTTTATCTTCTGCTACAGGTTCTGGTACCGGTGAAATTCTTGATGATGTAGTGAGAGATTTTCCAACGACGGATTATAAAGATCCATTTGAAGGGCTTCCAAAAATTACTATTGCAGGTCGTCCGAATGTAGGAAAATCTACGTTAACGAATGCTTTGCTTGATGCCGACAGAAACATTGTAACCGATGTTGCAGGAACTACAAGAGACAGTATTCAAACATTGTACAACAAATTTGGTCACGAGTTTGTATTGGTAGATACTGCCGGAATGAGGAGAAAATCTAAAGTAAATGAAGATCTTGAATTTTATTCCGTAATGCGATCAATTCGTTCGATTGAATATTCGGATGTTGTTATCATTATGGTAGATGCAACTTTAGGTTGGGAGTCTCAGGATATGAATATTTTCGGTCTGGCTCAGAAAAACAGAAAAGGAATCGTAATTGTAGTAAATAAGTGGGATTTGGTTGAAGATAAAACTACGAATACAGTAAGAGATTTTGAAAAATCAATCAGAGATAAAATCGGTCAGTTCAGCGATATTCCGATTTTGTTTGTTTCGGCTTTAACGAAGCAGAGAATCTTGAAAGCTGTTGAGATGGCAATGGTTGTGTATGAAGATCGTAAAAAGAAGATTAAAACTTCAAAACTGAACGAAGTGATGCTCCCTATTTTCGAAAGGACTCCGCCACCTGCAAACAAAGGGAAATTCATTAAAATCAAATATTGCGTGCAGCTTCCTACGCCGTCACCACAGTTTGTATTTTTCTGCAACTTACCGCAATATGTAAAAGAACCTTACAAAAGATTTACTGAAAACCAATTGAGAAAAGAATTTGGATTTACCGGAGTTCCTATCGAGATATATTTCAGACAAAAATAAACTGCAATCCCTTTCAGAATTTTCTGAGAGGGATTTTATTCTTAATTAAATTTTATACTTTAGCTAAAAGCCTTTCAAAATAATGAATACCATCGTTTTATCAGAACAATTTTCTTTAGTTAATTCATGGATCAATGAGCTTCGAAATGTTGAAATCCAGCACGATCGTATGAGATTCCGCAGAAATATGGAAAGAATCGGCGAAATTGCTGCTTTCGAGATCAGCAAAACACTGGAGCAGAAAGAAATTGAAATTCAGACTCCTCTGGATACGATTAAAGTGAAAGAAATTGCTGTTCAGCCCGTTATTACAACCATTTTGAGAGCCGGAGTTCCTTTGTTTGAAGGAATTTTAAATTATCTGGATAAAGCAGATTGCGGATTTGTTGCCGCTTACAGAAAACATGACGCCAACGATTATTTTTCTATTAAACAGGATTATCTTACCTGTCCGAATATCGAAAACAGACCTTTAATCGTTGCCGATCCTATGTTGGCAACAGGAGCTTCTCTTATTGAAGCTTTAAAAGATCTTTTAACAAACGGAAAGCCAACACAACTTCATATTGTTGCTGCTATCGCTTCGAGACAAGGTGTTGAAACCATCGAAAGAGCGTACCCAAACGCAAAAATATGGGTGGGAGCAATCGATGAAAATCTTACTTCAAAAGGGTATATCACTCCCGGATTGGGCGATGCCGGAGATCTCAGCTACGGCGAAAAATTACAGCGATAAAATTAATTATTTCTTTAAATAATTTTGTGTCTAAATTCTGCTACTTTTACGGAAACTAATTTTTAAAATAAGCGAAGGAAAGAATATTTTTTCTCGTCTAATAAAAAAAGTGACCGTAATGAGAACCGAAATATGAATTTCGAGTTTATTTTTTATCAGTATCAGAAAATGGTGTATAATCTTGCTTTGCAGTACACCCAAAATACAGAAGATGCTGAAGAGATAACTCAGGATGTTTTTGTAAAAATATCACAAAAGATAGATGGCTTCAAAAATGAGTCATCTCTAAAAACATGGATTTATCGTATTACGATCAATACTTCTCTGGATTTTATAAAATCCAAAAACTCCAATAAAAGATCTTTTTTTGGTCTGTTTAAAGATGATTATGAAAACAGACAAAACGAACCGGTAGATTTTAATCATCCAGGTGTTGTTCTGGAACAAAAGGAAGAAGTGATGAAGATCTTTATTTAATATGCTTCCGAATGACCAGAAAACTGCAGTTATCTTATTGAAAATTGAAGGAAATTCTCAGCAGGAAACCGCTGAAATCATGAATCTGAGTCAGAAGGCAGTAGAATCTCTTTTTCAGCGAGCCAAAAAAAATCTTATTCAAAAACTAAATCAACAGAAGGAATATGAAAAATAACTCGTCTAAGTATATAATGGAAGATCAGTTACAGATATTAGAAAAAATTCAAAAAATGGAAGCTCCTTCAGAACTTTATTCGGAGATTCTCAGAAAAATTGAGAATCAGAAAAAAGAGGTGGTTTCCCCGACATGGATTCTTACAGCAGCAGCGGTAATTTTGATGCTGATCAGTTTTAATATTAAACTTATTCAAAATACAAAAGATTCTTCCCAATCAGATTTTGATGCCTTGTTTATGATGAAATCAAGAAATACTTTTTCTTATGACTAAGAACAGGTTTTATATTTTTATTATTATTGGATTGTTGATTTCCAATGTCTTATTGGTTGCTTTTGTTCTTATGAGAAAACCTCCGCATCATTCCGGTCAGCGAGATCTTATTATACAGAGGCTACATTTTGATGAAAAACAGGTACAGCAATATGACGGACTGATTCAACAACACAGAATGCAGATTAAAGAAAAAGAACACGAAATGATGAATCTGAAAACGCAGTATTATTCATTATTAAAAAACAACAATCAGACAAAAGGAGATTCTCTGGTTCTGCAAATCGGGAAGATCAGTATGGAAACCGAGAAGATTAATTTTAAACACTTTCAGGATATCAGAAAAATTTGCTATCCCGATCAGATGAAAAATTTCGATAATCTTATTGAGGATTTTGAATCTTTGTTTGCAAAGGGACCGAAACCTCCACACGAGCGATGAAAAAAAAATATTTCGTTTTTATTTTCATGGCTTCGGTGAATTTTCTTTTTTCGCAGAATGCCTTTACCGGAATACAATTTAATCCGGTTTGGGGTTCTAAAAAACTCGACTTAGACAAAAATTATACCTTAAGGGATGATGTTATTTCTATATCTAAATTAAAATTTTACGTTTCAGATGTCTGTTTAAAAAAAGAAGGAAAAACAATTTATAAAACACAGAAAAAATCTTTTTTAATTGATCTTGAAAGCAGATTAAAAATAGATTTTGATGAAAATAGTACAGGAGATTTTGATGAAATTCAATTTAATATTGGTGTAGACAGCCTTACCAATGTTTCCGGAGCGATGGGTGGAGATCTGGATCCCATAAATGGTATGTATTGGTCTTGGCAAAGCGGTTATATTAATTTTAAAGTAGAAGGGAATTCAGAAAAATCTTCTTCTGCTCATAAAGATTTTCAGTTTCATG
Organism: Ditylenchus weischeri; assembly: GCA_029231635.1. Taxonomy (NCBI): domain Eukaryota; kingdom Metazoa; phylum Nematoda; class Chromadorea; order Rhabditida; family Anguinidae; genus Ditylenchus; species Ditylenchus weischeri. The sequence goes on along the minus strand of JAMRYI010000834.1, from coordinate 2,698 downwards.
TAGGAGGTTATTCAAAACCTTTTGAGACTTTGCAAACTGTTGTTTTGCCTTTCAGGAGAAATCAGAACGTAATTTTTTTAGATGTTTCAGAATTTTTATCTCAGATTGATTTAAATAAGGTCCATTCGGTCATGTCGCCGGGAGAAAAGGCATTTGTTCTTGCCGGTCAGTTTAAAAAAATATTCTACACAGATTCTAAATGATGTTCAAGCAATAATGTTCATGAATTTTAAAGATAAATCTTATCTGATGATAAAAAGTGTAAGAAAATATATTCTTTCTCTTTTGGGTCTGCTTTCATTGTTGGCATTCACGATTAAAGATTTCTACAATCTTTATATTCCTGAATATTTCCCCAAACCTGTTTACGACTTTAAAAAAGAACCTCTTACTAAAGAAAATGTAGAGTTGGGAAGAGTTTTATTTTATGATCCCATTTTATCAAAAGACGGAACGGTTTCCTGCGCTTCCTGCCATACTTCATACAATGCTTTTGCGCATACAGATCATGCTTTGAGTCACGGAATAGGAGATTCTATCGGAAAAAGAAATGCACCCGCGCTTTTTAATCTTGCATGGCAAAAACAATTCATGTGGGATGGTGCTGTTAACCATATTGAAGTTCAGGCTTTAGCTCCGATCAGTGATAAAAAAGAAATGGCAGAATCTGTAGAAAATGTAGTTAAAAAACTTCAGGCTAAAAAACTGTACAGAAGTCTTTTTTATAAAGCTTTTTCCGACAGCATTATTACAGGACAGCATTTACTGAAAGCTATTGCGCAGTTTCAGCTTACTTTAATTTCGGCTAATTCCAAATATGATGCTGTAAAAAAAGGAAGAGAAAATTTTACAGAACAGGAACAGAAAGGCTACGAAATCTTTAAACAAAATTGTAATTCATGTCATCAGGAGCCTCTTTTTTCATCGTACAAATTTGCCAATAACGGATTGCCGATAGATGTATATTTAAAAGATCAAGGAAGATTCAGCGTTACAAAGCAGTTAAAAGACAATCTTTTATTTAAAATCCCTTCTTTAAGAAATTTAAGCTATTCCTATCCTTATATGCATGACGGAAGATTTACCAGATTGAGTCAGGTAATTAACCATTATACCAATGGAATACAGCAGAATTCAAAAATTTCAAAAGAGCTTAAAAATAAGATCATCCTCACAGATAACGGAAAAATTGATCTTATTGCATTTCTTCTGACACTCAATGACAAAGAGTTTGTGAAGAATCCTGATTTTCAGTTTCCGAAAGAAATTTTATTATCATCCGAAGGAAAGTAGATTAATTATCGTCTAAATAAATATCGAATACTTACAGATTAAAGAAAAATTTCTGATTACCAACATGAGAAAAAAAATTACATTTTTATTTATATCTTTATTAGGTACTTTTGCGCATGCTCAAGGTCCTGCAATAACGTCTTGGCTGCAAAACACAACGGCAACGGGAACGTATTATCCGAACGGAAATTCTACTCCGCAGGGAAACAGTATTCTTGTAAATTGTCAGGCGGTGCAATATTCTGCAAGCAATGTTTATATTTCTACCAAAGGAATTCCTGCTTATCCTACAGGTCCTTTTCAGGATGGAAATCCTAATCAGGCGGGAAACCAGAATGCTATTTTTAAATTTCCGCTGGCTCCTGTACAAAACACTGGAACAGCTACTGCTACAGCATTAGGAAATATTGCTGTGTTCATCAACGGCGTTGCCGGTTTCGATTCTAAAGACGGCGTTTCGTGGAAATCATCTACCAACGCTTGGGCGGGAGGACCTGTCGGAGGAACCGGAGACGGAGTTTGGCAGCGTGATGCAATTGTTTATGAAAAGTTAGGGTTCGATTGTTCCAAAGGACATCCTGCAGGTACCAATTATCATCATCATCAGAATCCTTCAGCTTTTAAATATGATCTGAATGTAATCTCTACAGTTTGTAATCCTTATGATGCCAACGGATTGTATACCATAAATACTTCTCAGCATTCTCCGCTTATCGGTTTTGCATATGACGGATTTCCGATTTATGGAGCGTATGGTTACAAGAATGCCGACGGGACTGGAGGAATTACCCGAATGAAATCAGGGTATCTGCTTAGAAATATTACGACAAGAAATACAGTTAATGGCGTTTCTGTTACAGCGGGACCTCCCATCAATTCTACTTATCCTTTAGGATCATGTATTCAGGATTATGAATGGGTAGCTCATGCAGGACAGAACGATTACCTTGACGAACACAACGGAAGATTTTGTATAACTCCGGAATATCCTAACGGAACTTACTGTTATTTTGCAACAGTAGATGCCAATCACAATTCTGCTTCTCCCTATTTAGTAGGACCCACTTATTATGGTGTCTATGCGAACAGAAAAGTAACTTCGGTAACAGAAACTACTACAACGTATACATCCAATCTTGCGGTATCTGAAGCTGAATTTAAAAACATCAGTACGGTTTTATATCCTAATCCGGTAAGCGATCTATTGCTGATTCAGGTAGATCATTTGTTAAAATACGATCTCGATATTGATTTATATGATATGTCAGGAAAGCTTCTTATGAAAACACAAATGATCAAAGGGAGTACAATTGCTTATTTCGATACGCAGACTTTATACAACGGAACTTATATGGTTAAAATTTCCAGTAAAAAAAATACAATCTCCAAAAAAGTAATTGTAAAA